>JAGGAU010008258.1:0-230418 GCA_017657275.1 Termitomyces sp. T108
GCTAACCAGGCGCCATACTTTCCGAACGCTCTCCAAATCACCCAACAACGCCAGAGCTACAGACCAAACTAGTCAGACGAGTAGAGCGTGATAGCAGTCGAATCAAGAGACCCACCACGAGAAGGTCGGCAAGAAATGTGAGTGAGAAGAGTGATGCAATGAAAACCACATTAATTGGCAGGTTCTGAGTGGCCAAGAAATAAGCCCAAGGGCCTCCTGGGTAGTTGCGGTTGTCGACATAAATCATTTGGACAGTATTTGCCTGAGATATTTCAAAGATGGTTTCAACCGCGAGCAGAAGAGAGGTATATGCCAATAAAAAAGTAGATAGTCTCGAATGTCGTCGTGAATTCCAGAGGTAACGAGCACACATCACGTAGAGAATCAGTTGAATACCTATGAAGCAAACCTTCAATCTTTGTTAATGTTTCAAGTAAGGTGTTTAGGCTCGCCATAACCAACGCCAGAAATAAAGTCACCAGCAAGGAACATCCGCTCAAGCATTATGGTGGCGGCATCTTCATTAGGTCCATAGTAAGGAGCCATACAGCAGGTACTGTCAACTTCGGACTACAAGGAAGTGTGAATGGCTGGGGCCCGAAGAGCGTTATATACCTCCTGATGGATCGTCTCGCGTTTATATTCTTCCATAGGTAAAACAAAGTACCATGCGCTCAGGGCGAGCAAGTCTGTTTCATGGAAGTTTCCGAAGCATTAGAAACTAACCCTAGCAGGCAAAAGTATGAAGATAGAAAGTGACACCATCACGATGCAAACCTGAAAAAAGGATTGAAGAAGCGTATTTAACTGAGCATGCAATCGTTTCAACGGGTTTTCAGGGGTATCTTTAGTTGGAGACACTTCTGAATTATATAGAGTGGCTGTGTCTGTTCAAAAAGAATTCAATACTAAGAATAAACAGATTTCTTGAGCACATTATCCAGTGCACGATCACTCAGTTTATCAGTCAGTTTATCCGTCAATCAGTCAGTCACTTTGGCTTATTTTGTCTATAAAACCATCAGAAGTTTATGGAGCATCAGATACGGCATGAGGTATAGCTAATAGATCGTCTCTACTCGGCTTTAGTATGCCACCAAACGTGGAATCGTGACCTCCGTCATCGTTAGGCACTAAACACCGAGAATTTACATTACTTGTCACTGAGCCGCAATCACTGGAAGTGCCGCATTCAAACGTATAAATGTCGTTAAGTGGGGCAAGTTTCACTTTACCCCTTTACCCGATGTCGCGAATGACATCGGAGCAAAGCTGCGGGACTGATTAGTGAGGGTGTCCTTGGTCCACGCTCGACCTCCGGCCAAACGGTAGATGATCAAATAACCCGCGATTTGCTAAGCACAGCGATGAGCGGACTGATTCCATGCCAGAAAAGCTTTACATACCTGACCAGAAGAAGCTGCACCCAGGAATATTTGATTGAGAGGATTGTCCAGAGCATACGTTGAACTATAAAGAATGGAATACAAAGCAGCCGATTCGATCATTATGGACGCGAGTGAAACGTAGTGCGAGGTGTGTTCGACAGGAAGAGTAGCGAGCATCTTCCTCAGGTCCAATAAGAGCTTTACCGTAATCAGAATGGTTAGGATAAAATCAACACTCAAGTTGATGATGTAGTATGCCGTTCCAAACGCTTGTGGGAGGGCACTATTATTGATAACCCCGGCTGGCCCGATTGGAGCGTCCAAAGCGTTCCCATAGCAAGAAGAGGTTTGATACAATTATCGAGACAATAAAGAAGGCTTGCAGTTCGAGCGCACCAAAGGAGGCCAAGAGTAGCAGGAGTGGGAAAGCCGGTTGCAATATACTGCGTTAGACCCACCTGCACTCCATATAATCCAAGAACGCCATGGCTAGGTCTGTTATGTTAGCAGGACTTGCAAATGTGATCACTATTGTAGGAGAACGTACAATCAAGAGATCTGAAAAGAATGCGAGAACAAAGAGCGTCGCATAGAACATAACGTTGAGCGGCAGACATTGAGTAGTTAGAAAGTATACCCAGGGGCCACCAGGGTAACTGCGGTTGTCGATATAGATATCCTGAACTGTCTTGGCTTGTACAAACATAAAAGAGGTCTCAATGGATATTAGGAGTGTAATGTAAACAAGCAAGTAACGCGATCATTTCATGTCTTCCACAGAAAAGAGACACAGGAGGCATACAGGACGAGTTGAACACCTGCAAGGAGCTTGTCATTCACGTACTCGGGAAGGATATTCCAGATCTACAGATTGCACTTACCATACCCTGTGCCACATACAAAGCCAGCCACGAAGGTCCGTTCCAGAAATGTGCCCTTGTGTGATATTCGTCTAGTCCATAGTATGGCATTGTAATAGTCATTAATGAAGATGACCGCCAATTGACTCTTGTAGATGACAGGGATTGGGTCTACCACAAACTCAATTGCCGAAGGAACATTTGGAAGGCTTTATACATTTGCAGCATGGTCGGGAAGTACCGTGTAGTGTGAGTCTGGACAATAAGTCTGCTCGTCAAAGGGCGCCTTCCATTCAAATGAGGATGACCTAGGAGACGAATGATGTAAAAGTACTAGACATAGTTTGGCCGTGACATCTGAATCCTTCCACAACAGATAGTTCAGGGGCACAGAGTAAATGAGTTGAAGAGAAGGACGAAAGGAGGAGAAGGAGATCCATTGCTCACGCAGATGGGTGAGCTCAAAATGGATCGATCTTTGTTCCAGAGCTCTGGTCGCGAAATCCTAGAACGTCTTGAGGTGTTTTCATCCAAGCTAGAGTTAGGACCGGCCAAGATAAGAAGCTGGGCCAGTTCGGCCATTTCAGAAGTTTAACAGTTTTGAAGGTTCTGCGTTAGACTGCATCTCCTGAATCTGTGGTGTCATCCAAAAAGCCGGATGGAGTGGTCCCATGAAAAAGTGTGCTGGACGTGACCTTGGATGATGCTTCTGACAACTTGAGCTCCTCGCCGCGGTCATGTCAGTTTACCTAGACATCATCAAATCTTAGAGTCGGATTTAGACCACGAGATGTCGCTGACTGGAGGCAAGCTTTTCGGGCTTTGGGATGCTCCATGATTAACATAGACGATTGACCTCTTGAGAAGACCATGGAAGCAAACATGATCGCCTCGAGGTAATCAGTTAATTCTCCAGTGGGAACTGGAACAAGAACTGGGTTCGATTGGATGCTTTGGAGAAGTTCAAAAGCATCGCCTCTCAATGGAGGCCCGCCTAGAATGGCTAGTGCTTATCAGATGAAGACAGACAATTTGTAATCGATGGAGAGGTCGTTGGTTATCTCGTACAGCCCAAAGTGGGAAAAATAAATAGGTCGAAAAAACAAGGAGGACCCGAGAGCGAACTTGTGTTTGTTTGTTTTGAGACATGGGAGCGGCGTTGAAAGCTGTTCACACTCACCCCAACGCTTTATAGACCCGCCGAACATCGCTTTCGACTGATAACACTCGTTTGAACCCGTATCCCTATACTTCGGCTGGTCACAGCAACAACTGATCGCGGACACGCGGTCCAATTTGGTCGTAATTTTGTGGCAGCCTCGAGGCGGAGTCAACCGACTTCGTGGCTCAACAACAACGCGGTTTGCCTGCTGTCCTTGGCTTCCTTCACCCGTTGATAACTCGTTCGCCATCTTTCTTTGTTCGTCATCGTCTCGCTGTTGCCTACTTCCCCTGCCTTTGAGGCGCTGAACCGAACAAGAATTTTTGATAATTTCTTTCTCCTTCACCGCATCACACCCATACCTTTTTTGCCGATAATAAATACAGGCGCCTTTGAGCGGATAAAGAGCTCGACGCGATTACTGCAATTCAAGGACTATCATATACCATCGATCACCCGCCACTACAACGCCTCATCAACAACATGACCATAGACAGTCACCACACAAACCGCCGTGCTGCTAACCGCACTGAACAGGAGGGCCCGTGGAGTGTGAGTGTCGCAGAAACGCCACACGACCCATACTCCTACAGTATTTACATAAAGAGTGAGTCTATTTCCCCGTTGCAAGTTTCATTCCCGATCTTCTTTGTGCCATCACCACCTTCATACTATCCTTCTTGCACACCGTATGATCATATTTGCTTCACATACTCAACTTTGTCTGTGCTTTCCTTTCAGCTCCAAACCACAACCTCACCCTCACTCGGACGGTCAAAGAAATCGTTGAACTCGATCGAAAGCTTCGGGAGTCGTATCCTGGTGTCAAAGTTCCTGAGCTTCCCGTTGGCATGCAGTCACTCCCTCCGCCGACGCCGAAACGCAGGTCAACTTTTTTGAACACTCTGTCTCGTCTTGCCTCTCCTTCATCTGTAAAGACAGGCCGTCGTGGCGCCAATGCCAGCGTCAGTCCTTCAGTCCTTCCTACACCTTTGACTTCGCCCTCAGGAGAGATCAATGACCCTTTCACTAATTTCAATGTCACGACCCCGGAATCCGCTCCTCCTGTTTCCCCGTCTGCCAACAGCACAGGTCTTGCATCTTACCTAACAACAGTCTCCAATGCAGTCGGTCTTCGTAATGCTCGAGTTTGGAAGCGTTTTGTCAGAGTCCGGACCGACGATCTAGAAAGTGTTCGAGTCGAGCGTGCGATCAAGAGGGTACGGTCGGATCTTGCTGCTCACTTGGGGGGTATGGCGAAGGAGAAAGAGAACGTGCATAAAGTCACCATTAAGGCTGATTCCATCGTGGCGCCAAGCGAGACAGGAATTGTCCTCGAGGAGCAGGTCAACGGAAGTGAAGCCCACCAGGCTGTCGATCAGGCCCAGACTATCGAAGGAATCGACATGGCCTCAGCCGAAGTCAATGAGCCTGCGCCTGTTCCTCCAAGCAACACCCTTACCGATGATGTTCCAGCGGAGACGCCACCGTCAAATGACTTCCCGGATTCCGACTCTGGACAACCTATTGAGGAAATCGCTGGAGACAATGTTGAATCCATCTCCAGACCTATTGAAGAGGTTTCGACTCCCGTGGTCGCCGAGGCCATTGCTCGGATCCCACGCTCTCACTCGGTTGACTTTGACAAGTCCCGCATGTCCCGTGTGTTCGTCAATTCTACCCCCAGTCATGACGGCACCTGTTCGCAGACAGGTGATGAGTCTTCAGCGTCTACGACTGGTGGGAGTGTTTCCAAGCGCAAGAAACGTTCACGATCGACGATGCCTAAGGAGCCCCGGAAGTCGCAGAGGAAAGTGGTCATTGATGACTTTGAGATGATGAGGGTCCTCGGAAAGGGTTGTGCAGGAAAAGTCTTGCTCGTCAGGCATAAGACAACATCAGACTTGTATGCATTGAAGGCCATTACCAAGAGACATGTGTTGGCCCATCAGGAATTGCAGCACACGCTCACGGAGCAGGCAGTACTGAAGAGAATGTCGGCCGAGTCGAAAGACCCTTTCGTTGTGAAATTGTGGTGGAGTTTCCATGATAAAGAGAATTTGTTCCTAGTCATGGTGCGTCTCTCTGGGGCTCAATGTCGAATAAACCTAACTAACATTCTTTGATTTTATCAAGGATTTCCACCCTGGAGGTGACTTGGCCACGCAACTCGCAAGATGGGGACGCTTGGGTCGCGATCGTGCTCGTTTCTACGCTGCCGAGATTGTTGAGGGCTGTGAGGGCCTCCATGCTGCAGGCGTCATCTATCGTGACCTCAAGCCCGAGAATATCCTTATTGGTTCGGACGGCCACATCGTTCTGACTGATTTCGGCCTGTCGAAGGAATTCCCGAGGAAGGCTAATCAAACTGCCAACTCTACACCTTATGGATCGCGTGAGTTCTACTCGTCAGTTCCCGGCTCTCCGCAACCAGCTACTCCGCCGTGGATGAGGATTGATGCCGCGGGTGATCTTGCTATTGGATGGCCCGGGCAAACAGCTGGGCACACCGACCAAACGACCACGTTCTGCGGTACTGCGGAATATCTTGCTCCCGAGGTGATCCAAGGATTGCCATACAGTTACGAAGTCGATTGGTGGAGTTTCGGGACAATGCTTTACGAGATGTTGACTGGTATCGTAAGTCTAAACCCTCTCCTCTTGTATTAAGACGAATGGGAATTGATGGTGGCGTTTTTTTGCACTGTAGACACCGTTCTGGGCCAACAACCATTCAGACATGTATGTTCGAGTCTTGCAGGATGAATTGCAATTTCCAGAGGATCGAGCACTCGATCAAGACACAAAGAGTCTCATTCGTGGAGTAGGTTGCTAGCGCTATCAAAATGGCGGCTTGGTTGTTGACATAGATTCTCTAAGCTCCTTCAACGAAATCCTGCTCTCAGAATATGCGAACCTCGGATAAAGAAACATCCATATTTCTCAATGATGTGCGTTCCTTATCCAGCTGTACCTTGACCTTTCTCATTCAAGTCTACAGAGATTGGTCGCACGTGTACTATAAACGCTATATACGTATGTCCGAGCGTTAACCTCTTGGTTCTGGAACAGATGTTCAACTCACCGTCCCTTATAGCCCCGTATATCCCACCCATTGATCCGGCTAATGCAGGCGACACGCAGAACTTCGACGACACCTTCCTTGACATGGAACCTGTCCTTGATGAATACCTTGATGACCAGATCGATACGGATCAGGAGCCGGAACATCCGGACACGGATCGCACTGACGATGAGTCTAATACCACTCCCTCCCAGTCACGCAGTTCTTCCATTCGCCCGCAACACAGGGCAATACCTGAAGATACCGTGGATGTCTTTGACGGTTACTCATTCAAGGGCCGCCATTCTTTGCTTCTTGATGATGAAGATGATCAAGACAGCAGTGGCTCCCAAGGAGATAGCGAAGAGGGTATAGACGAAGACGAGAACGAAGAGATCATTCCGATTTTCGAGCCTATTGAGAGCACGCCTCCAATCGACCACGTGATTCCAGAGGACGTTAATGCTGAGGTTCAAGAACCAAAGACTCCCGAAGCTCGTCCTGTCGTTGTTGCAGAGGTGATTCATGAAGACATTCCCGCATTGCCACCCAAGGAAATACCCTTGACTCCAACGCCCCCTGAGATCGAGCCCTCAACAGTGACTGGTACGCTAGCAGAACCAGTCGAATCTGCCAAACAAGTCATACCAGTGGAGGAAGCCAAATCATTGGAGGAATCCAGACCCGAGGAGTCCAGACCATTAGAAGAGCCTGAATTACGGAAGAGCAAGGAATTACCTACACCTGGACCAGAAGAGACCATTCCCCCAACAGTGCCGGATAAAGAGGTCAAAGAGATCAAAGAAACCAAGATGAAATCTACGTTCTTGACTAAAAGTACAGCCGTGCGTGGCATCGCCAAACTTGGTGGCAGAAGTCGCAGAGAAAAATCTGGTGTCCCCGCCCTGGATCGTTACCTCTCCGATGGCGGCGAAGAAACCGAGGTCACAGAACGCGAGGAGGATGAGGATGAGGACTGGGATTTCATTGATGCTGTTGATGGTGAAGACCGTAATGGAGCTAAGGGTACCAGCCTTTTTGCTCGTGGCGTGGTGGACAGATACAAGTTGGCCGTGTTCAGGATAGCGTCTACGCCGTCTCAACAACGCTCTGGGGCACGGTCGTTCTCGGGTATGTCGAAAAACTCAGAAACGAATCCGTCAGAGCCCACAGATTCGCCCAGTCCCTCTCAACGACGCGGACGGACACCGCTCAACTTTCGCAGACATCCTGGACAATTCTTGCGCGCCAAGTCTCCTGGTATCCCGCCTTCGACGTTTTCAACCAAGTCGAGTGGGACCGCTAAATCTTTTGCTTCTGCTTCCAACAGCCTATCCTACACATCATCAACGGGAGGACTGCTGACGCCATCTCCTTCAACCTCTCACTCGCTCAAGTCGAAGGAATCGGCGCTGTCTATTGGTAAACAGAGCTTATCTTCCGACCAGTCAGGCCCTGGAGAAGGCACTGCAGAGGTCCCAGGGGAGATGCTCAGGAGTCGGCCCCTCATGGGAGAGCTGGAAAAACAGAAAAACAGGAAGCTCAAGAAGTACAAGGAAAATGCAGAGAAGGTGTTTTCACTATTCTCATCACCTCGCCAGCAATTGTAATCAAGATCGTTTGACACTGCTTTCACGTTGCATTTGCTCTAACTTTTCTTTTTTTTTCACGTTACGTATATGGGGTTCATTGGACAATCAAGTACGAAAACCAAACTTTTTGTATGCAATCCTTCAAGTTCAGACTATCATATGCTTTCGAACTATTTTATTGCCATTTATACCATCGGCCACGCTCCTTTCCAGTTCATACTCCATCATTTACACGCATAGTTCCCTGCCTTCCGCTGTTTACCGGGCAGTGTCATTGTGCATCTCATTACCACATTCATATCTCCTGTCCTTACTTATACCAAGAGTTTTGTCATCGCAGAACAACCCACTAGATCGCTCCTTCTAATGCCTCATTTTGCTTGTGGAATTCCCTTCGTGAGGCTTTGACCAGCAAATCGCAACGCGGTTCGTCAACAGCACTAAGAAGAGAAATGTATCACGATAAAGTAAGTATAACAATAATATGACCTACCTAAGAACAGAATGGACTGAGATAAATAATATAACACTACTGAGGCCTGTTGTGCAGAGGCCTCCGAAAATGCCCTTACCCTCGGAATCCGCATTTATGACGAGATTCCTCCTTGATATCACACATATCATCAGCATCTGTCACATAATTCTGACCCGCCCTTTTCCGCGATGGCCTTGGTCCCTCTACATACGACATACGGTATGTGCGACTGCCGACGAAAGGTAAATCGTGACCTTTGCCCTTAAGTTCCTCATCAAGTCATTTTCATGATCGCCAAAATTCTACCTGCATGTTAATTCTGAAGAAGAAGAGCCGTGAACCTGCCATGGCGATGCTGATGATGAGAACTTCGTGATCACAATCACCATCTTTGCGTCGCCTCATGGGTACAAGCCTATCAGAAGCCTACAGCATGAGATATCTATACAAGTGGACACTCTGATGTCCTCAGTTCTTCCCTAACTGATCGCAGTGGGCTACCTGACTTTTTCCCTCGTATCTGGGCAAGTAACGTCCCACCACTCTTGTCTTGCTACCATGCCTCGCGAGAACAGCTTCTCGGACTCTGAAGGCCGGTCATTAACGCCAGACCTTGACGAAATCGACGAGAATCCAACTTCCCCAGTGTCTATACTTCCAAACGTACAGGCTCCGACACGCTCTCCTCACTTAAATCAGCCCATCTCAGTTGATCCCCGGTCGCCCTCTAAGCGTTCGGTGCTCTCGAACATCAAATCGAGGTCCCCATTATCACAGAAGAATCGACCTTGGCCGAAGAATGGCAATTTTCATACACCCATTGAAAGATTTCGTGCGGTCGTGCGCAAGGTTATGGCACTCCATCGAGGTGCCTCGTATCTCACCAACGTAACACGTGTTGGCGCAGAGCCTGGTGTCAACCCACGACGTGCATCGGCAAACCTTCTCTATGGTCATATACGGCAGAACTGTGTGATTGAAGTCATCAACTATTCCACTGTACGCAGTAGCTTCGCTCGCATGACTAACAGGGAATTCATCGACTTCCTGAATGACCCCGTTGCGAGCGAGAGACAGCCGTGGATGAAGGTGAGATGGATAAATATTGGTGGGTTGAGTTGGGACGTGCTCAAAGCCCTCTCAATCAAGTATGGTGCGTCCGTTATACTTATGACAAGTTCAATCATTGATGCTTTGAAAGGCCTACATCCACTTTCTCTCGAGGATATCTTCCACACCCGGAGCCAAACTCGTTCTAAGGCTGATTACTACAATAAGCATCTCTTTTTACGTGTCCTCTGCCATGAGCTTGGACAGGAAGATGAACCTGCTGCTGCCCGTACTGATTCTATGACTTTTGGAACTATGTTAATGGATGAGCCTCGCTCCGAGTCCCCTTCTACAATGAGTGACCCTGACAGATTGAATTTGGAGGCCGTAAGAGAAGAGGACGATTACACGATGTATGATAGTGAAACTATGTCAGGAAGAGAGAAAAAACGGGGTCGCCTGCTTCCTTTCTTCCACACTGCCCCCCGCGACTTGGAAAATACTCTAGCTTACAGGAGTGGTTCCATATCTAGTTTGGGTCGGCTCATGAGCAGAGTGAGATCTTCGTTCCATGTCTTATCGGGACCTGCTACTTATCCATCTGTAGGCTGCTGCTAAGCGTCGAAAGCAAGTCAAGACCAACATAACCCTTAAAGCGCTTAAACAGGTTTGTATTCTAGTGCCCTCGCTAGCTCAGTTCTCAAAGGATGCTGCAGGGCGACAGAGTAAACGTCAACGTTTCCCCGATGTTCATCTTCCTGCTAAGAGATGGTACGTTGTTCGATTTGCTACCTTTTATTTCAAATCTGAACAACAATTCTAGGAACTGTGATTTCTATTCACTCTGTCCCAAATCTCAAGCTCACTTCTCCGGTGAGCACAAGGCTTCACCAACGAGATACGGGCTTGCGAAATTCTGCGGACCCCTCTCTCTTGGTTCACGCCTTATTGGATCTTAGTACGTATCTTTGACTGTGATTCGCATAATGATCGAACCTCAAAAAAATCAGTCGTTGATAATGCCCTTGAGGTCATTGATGAATATCATGCCAAAATCAACAAGTTTGAGCGCGCAATTCTACTCAAGCCCAATCTGCAGACCGTTCGATATCGTGTGTTCCATTCAAACCCTTGGAAAGAGCACATCTTACATCAGCTTTTTATTAGTTCACATCCTTTCTGGTGACCTTATTATGCACAAACGCACCATGGAACCCATCAGAACCTTGATCTATGGTCTAAGACGATATGATCTCGACCGTTGCCAGGCTTTGATTGATATGTCAGACCCAGCAAACGTTAACGTCAAGGTTGTCGGTTTCATGAGCCACAAGACCAAAATTTACTTGGTATGTTGTTTCGGCTTTCCGTACTACGCGTCAAGGTTGTATTGAAGAGACGTCCGGACAGGCCGATGTCTTTGACCACACGGAATACATATTAAGCAGTCTTGACATGTTCGCGGCGATCGCGGAAAATCTCATTGAGTACACTTTCAATGTGAGAGCTGAATGCCTCTGCCCCTCTAAGTCAAAACTGACATAATTTTCTGCGCAGCTCGCTTCGTATGAGATGAATCAAGTCATGTAACTTGTCTCATTACGTCGCATTTTCGTTTATTCATCTGTTATTAGGCGCCGCCTGACTCTGGCCACAATCATCTTCCTGCCTCTTACATTACTGACAGGATACTTCGTATGCACGTTCAAGGGCTGTTATTCCTCAATCGTTGACATCCAATTGCTAGGGCATGAACTTCACACCGTTTTGGGGAGTTGATCAGCATTCTGATCTATTGTGAGCTCCTTTCTCTTGTTTACCTATTACATGTCTCATCTCCCCGTGACATAGTTTCTGGGAAATTGCTTTACCAGTTATGGCTGTTGTCGTACCCTTATTTTTGTGGTCCGACATCAGGGAAGCACTAGGATATTTGAAGAAAAGAATGGCTACCAGGGAAGCGGTGAAGGTATATCCCGGTATTTTGATAGCTATCATCAACTTGCTGATCGCCTCTGTCCTGTAGACAATCAAGCAATCTTAAATGTAGCCATTTGAACTGCAGACTTTGTGTCTGCTCTACTAAATCTTTGTGTCATGACTCTTGCGATACAACCCTCCGGTGTTAAAGGGTGTCAATGGTTCTAGATGTTTTGGATGTACTACTCTTACTATATCTGCTCGTTGTTCATTTGTCGGACTATACTTACTGTCTCACTCCCCATTCCATCTACGCCGTTCTATTATTTATTATCGCATTGCACTACCTCACCTTACGTGCATACACCTTACAATCGGGCAATATATCTAAATACCTTTCAAATTCCCTAAGGAGGGGCTGCCTGGTTCGAACCCCGACTATCCGACAACTTGAATGTGATCTTGCCATGTTCCAATCCTTGTTGATCCTCTTCCTATCTCTACAAGTCTTTGCCAACACTGAAATCGTCAACTTCCACGTCCCGGAATCTCATAACCAAGAACTTTCTTTCACGAACAGCTGGTGAGAGGTCAACAATGTATGAAATTTCCCTTGCTGACACGCATGGAGGCCAAGATTGAACCATACCCACAGCGAAAGTGAATGGACCGTGTTTCCTGCACCTTTTGGAACTCCTCCACAGGAAGTATGCAATTCTAACGTGGCAGGCTATCCATGTCCGCACCAACTATGGCTGGTACTTGATCTGACGCACAATTGGAGCACGTATTCCAGTTTCACACTACGACTCTCATGGCCAGCATCCGTGAGTTTCATTTTTCTTCGGAGTTACTCAGACAACCCATCGTCATGTATTTCGTGCCAGTATCCAGTTCATTTCTCCCTAGAGATATTCGATCCCGAAAGCCTCTCAGTTCAATTTGAATCTCGCCTTGGTCTTGGACACCATTCGCTGAAAACGCATACGCCATTGTCCGCATCCCATATTCGATCACGCTATGCACGCATTCGTCTCGTTAACATAGGTGTTTTGACGCCATTTCCAATATCTCACGTTGCGTCCTCAAAACCGAATACACCCACTCCGATTCCATTCATTTTGTCTCTCGAGCCTCTCTACTTTGGTATTCTACCCCCTTCTGTTGTGCCGGTACTGGTATACATTTTTGGCGCATCCATAATGGCTTGCATGATTGTTCCACCTTTGGCTAAGTACCTCGATGGGATAGTCTCACAGGCGAGGAAGGAACTACTGTGGGATCGTAAATATGATTGAATCTCATTCGCACCATCCTTTTCGTTTCCAAGCCGATCCTTTTCTTGAAAAAGCCCCCTCATATATTTCTTTCGTCTATCCGACCTTAATTATGGGGTATCGTCTAAGGATTGACATGACTATCTGCTCCATCTAAGTTGTGTTATTAGCAGGAAAGTTTACGAATGACTTCATTTTTGGACCTGCAGAAGGCGAAAGAATTGAGTGAATCGATGATTTTGGGAACTGTTAGAATTTGGTGAGAATACACACGTGAATCGTGGCGCGTGACGCGTCGCGTCGCAATTGATGGGACCAGTATTATGTACGCAACCATATCGGCCAAGGTATCTATGTTCCCTTGTTATTTGGTCAAGGTTGATCAAGTGGAGCGCAGGCTCAAGAAGATCGTTTGGCAGCGCTTGAAGCCGAAGTCAAGGAGCTGCAAGAAAAACTTGGGTGAGCCAATGACTTCCGTTCTCAAAGATCTAAAGCGGAATGCTCCAGTGCACATGAAGATGCAGAGAAGATTGTTCAACGACACATCAAACTGTTACACTTGTACAATGAAGCAAAGGATGCTACACAGGCGAGCCCGGAGGTTTCTTTGCCGCATACATTCACTTGACTGACTCCTGGCTAAAGATTTTAATAGGGAGGGTACGTATCGCAGGACAGCACCAGAAATATCTTCATATCCCCTTGCAGTTAGCAGCCTTGAAGGGAACGACAGTCAGACAGATTCATGAAGACCTTGGCTTGGATGGCAATGACTGAGTTATCGTTGTGTATTTCCTGTAGAGGTGACTATCCAACTTGTACCAGAGCCTCCCCAGATCCCTATGGCAAATTTATTCTTTTGTCCCTCCATACCTGATATTGGCGGCCATATCTGGATGGGAGCGAAGGCATTTTCCGTTGTTCCAACCCCAAGATTACCATGCTCATTCCATCCCCAACCCCATACCTCAGATGAGTCACCTGCTTCAGACCCTCGAGAACAAAGTACGAGAACATGCTCGGTTCCGCATGCCAGCGCCAATATCTTAGATGCCTTCGACCAAGGTAATTCTACTGGAGCCAATGGTGTGAATATACCAGGTTCCACCCGGCGACCGAGCTGTCCATGAGCACTATAGCCTGTCGCGAGGATCTGTTCTACACCATTATCAGTCTCTATTACAGCATAAGTTCCATTCCACGTGCAGTCAATTTTAGTCGCATGTTTGATATCTCCAAGACCCTGTATTTGACCTTTACGATTCGACCCAACGCCCAAGATACTCCCAGACGCGTGAAGAAGGATAGTATGTTGACTGCCGAGAGCAGTGACAACAATAGGGTCTCTATGATTTTCTACCAAGATGATGCGCGGGATTGCAACATAAGAAATTGGACGTCCTCTTCCATCGAGCACGTTCCCAAGCTGGCTGTGTCGTGAGGAACCCCAACCAATAATGCATATATGAGGGGAGTCATTACCACACGCAACCTCTAGTCGGATTACGACATGACGTTGTCCTGTGGCAAGAGAAAGAATTTTGATATCTGCATTCTTGAGAGATATCTCATCGAATGCAAGATGATCGAATCTGACGATGTGAAAAGGTTTCGTTTTCATTCCCTCGTCTGACATTCCAACTCCCAAGTCACCAAAGTCATTTGACCCCATAGAAATCAATACGTCACTTCGCCCATTGCAAGAGATAACTATATATGTGGTTTTCCAAGATGCAGCAACGAGCTTAGGTTGATATCCATACAATCCTTCCTGCTCCAGAGGCAGCGTGATGGGCCGAAAGATGGTGCCTTCCTCACCCAATTTGCAGTACAAAGCACCGAGCTGCCCAGCAGATCCATCGCCGCTACCCCACAGTTGTGTCTCAAGCTTCCCAGACTGTCTTCTCATTTCTAGAAGTACGACAGTGTGGTTCGCCCCACTGGTAACATTGAGCACACGGTTGGTATCATCAGGCATGGTGGCCGGCGCACAGCTGGAGAAGGAACAGGGTTGGAATACATGGGAATCTTCCATAGTGCCATTTGCCAGCTGTCCTTGAGCATTGGATCCGGACGACAGAAGCGTCAATGTCGGTCCTGGTTGAGGAACATGCGAGTTCATGAGAGGTCACTGTTAGATCCGATCAGTCAAGGGTCATTCTGTCTCATGCTGAAGGATATTATAATAACCGCACCGCCTCTACTGCATAATTCTGATAAGCACTGACTCATGCCTCGACAATATATATATCGTCTAGCTTGACCTTGATGTTCGTCTAACCTCAAGAAACATTTTTCCTTTCATTCCATTATCCACCATGGCCGAGGCCGCAGAACGTGTTTCCTTGCGAACAACACGAGGAGTTTACAGTGCCGTTGGGTCTGATGTCGATGTGATGGCAGAACAGGGTCTCAAAGCTCTTGCGAAGCTTGGTATCACTTTACCTCATCGAGAATTGTATCATATCACCCTTTTCAGCAAAGAGGAACTAAAAAGCATTCCTACCGAAGCACAGACCATTCATGCCGATCTCCGTCATATTTACCATCTTGGTGTTGGCGGAAATCGAGAAGAAGAGATTTACTTTGTAGTCATCATCTGGGCTGCAGGTCAGCAAATCCGGAAACAGTTTGGCCTTCCTCCAAAAAACTTTCATATCACTCTCTCTTCCAAGGACAATCACGACATGGACAAGGGAATTGATTCCTTACTCTCCAGTATTCTGCCTTCGTCGCTTGCCCTTGATTCTCTGGATCACCTTATCTATACACTCCATATCTTCGGACGATATTTGCGAGCACTAGACTTCTCTAAGGATCTGATACTTATGTGCCCTAAATCATACAAAGGATACATTAGAATGGCAGACGCAGCTATTCTACTATCTTTTGAAAAATGTGCAATGCTTTCTTATGCCTGTGCTTATGAGCGTTCAAACGATGAAAAAATACAGCGGTATTGCCTTAAAAGAATAATAGACTGTTCCAAGGCTACAGAATGGGGATCCTTGATGCTCAAAGAAGAGGAATCTCAAGTTGATTCAGAACTTGCTCCTTTGCTTTTGGAGCCCTGGTCAGATGATCTGCGCTCCGCTCTGAGCGATAGCAACGTTGTACCTTCACTGCAGCTAGAATCCAAGCAACCGCTCTTCATCCCTTCTAAAACTATCATCGGTTCTCTTTATAAATTGCCTCGTTTCTTCCGATGGCTAATACCCTATCACCTTGCCATTATGTCTACCCCACGTAACGAAGAAGACATCCACGCCCTTGCTTCACCACACCTTGGTATTCGACACGTCCTCACCCTCACTGAAGAAACTCCTCTCCCCGCTTCCTGGTTCCACAGAAATTCGATTTCAAATACTTATCTTCCAATTCCCAACTATCACCCCCCATCAATAGAGCAAATGGATGTTGTCATGGCATTACTCAGTGACAAAACGAAGTTACCACTCCTGATACACTGTGGTGGAGGCAAGGGTCGAGCGGGTACCGTCGCCGCCTGCTACATGACAGCATTTGGTTTTTCAAAACCTCACTTTGACCAGACACAACCGGCGATCGCGGCATCTGAGGCGGTTTCTCTACTCAGACAACTTCGACCAGGTAGCATAGAAACCTCTCAGCAAGAGGCATTTGTTTCGACGTGGTGCAGTACAATTTGGAAAAGGCAATGTGTCTATCCTGATCTACCCTCCGAGCCGCCGTCTTGTCCCCTTATTGTTGAGGGTAATCTTAGCAAAGATATCAACCTCTTCCTCCTTGTTGGACTCCCCGGTTCGGGCAAATCAACAGTACGTCACTCGCTACTCGCACGAGACTCCTCTGGGTGGATTGGAATATCGCAGGATGAATCGGGGAGTCGAGTGTTCTGTGAGACCGAGATACAAAGATCTCCCGGAAACCGTCGTGTTCTGCTCGATAGGTGTAACACTGCGGCGACAGATCGAAAAGGTTGGCTTCGTCTAGCCTCCAACTGGTGCACAGCATCCGCTTGCATATTCTTCGACTATGAACCAGATTTGTGCATCGCGCGTGCTCAGACTCGGGCGGGACACCCCACTCTTCCCCCTGGTAACCGCGTGCGCAATGCCGTGAAGCAGATGCAAAACTTGCTTGCTGCACGAAGGTTTCAAGGCGCTTATCACCATCCGGTCTTTTGCTGCCGCTGAGGAGCTCGTGCTCCGATTGTCCCCTCCAATCACCCTTCTTAAGTTCCCGCGCACGGCGCACCTGTTCAACCTCGGGGCTGCTTCTTCGGACGATGACATTTCTGATGTTGATGTTTCGACATTACCCATTCGAGGGACTGTTGTCATAACAGAAAAAGTTGATGGTGCAAACATGGGCTTTTCTCTGTCATCTGACCGTTCAAAGATAATCGTCCAGAACCGATCGCACTACGTCACTTCTGCGACCCATGAACAATTCAAAAAACTGGACATATGGGTGGAGCACCATCGCGAGGACCTTCTCCATGTCCTAGATCGTGATCCGTATTTTGCAGAACGTTACATTCTCTATGGAGAATGGATGTATGCGACGCATTCTATCCCTTACACTCACCTTCCGGATCGATTCATTGCCTTCGATTTGTACGATCGCGGCACAAGCACCTGGATGGGCAGAGATTTACTTCAAAAGATTTGTTCCTCGACGTCCATTTCATTGGTACCTATCATACACCAAGGTACAATGCCCACCAATAACGAGCTGAAGGAAATGGTTCAACTGCCTTCACAATTCTGGGACGGACGTGTCGAGGGTGTGTATGTCAAAGTCGAACGAGACAACTGCGCTTTGGCAAGGGGAAAAGTGGTTCGCGGCGATTTTATTGCGTCTGATGAGCACTGGACGAGAAGAAATCTGCGAGTGAATGGGATGGAAGCGAGCATCGATAAGATTTGTTAGATTAGATCTGAAGTAATCGATCAAAAACTGCTGTGCTTTTTCCCTCCCGTCTTATCTATCTTTCTTACTATGTCTTCCTACTCTCTCTTCTGCTTGGGCAACCCCCTGCTTGATGTGCAGGTCACTAACGGGGAAGCGATTCTTCAAAAGTATGGCCTCAAAGCTAATGACGCGATCTTGGCCGAGGAAAAGCATGCGCCCATGTGAGTTATGTCAAGTGCAAATTTTGCGGGTGCCTGACTTGAGGAAAAGATATGATGAGCTGATAAAGGAACATAAGGTGACCTATGTTGCTGGAGGTGCTGCCCAGAACGCCGCGCGTGGAGCCGCTGTACGTTTTACATATATTGAGCCATTTAATTCTGCTTAAACTAGATTACAGTATATCTTGCCTCCCGGTTCTGTTGTGTACACTGGATGTGTTGGTAATGATGAACTCGCTGAACAACTCAAGGCTGCCAACAAGCGTGAAGGTCTTGATGAAGTTTATTTTGTTAAGGAGGGTGAAAAGACAGGCGCTTGCGCCGTGGTTATCACTGGACACCATCGGTAATGAGTGGTTGTAACTTTTACAAGAATAATCTTCCTATTTCTTTTCCTAGATCCCTCGTAACAACTCTTCGTGCGGCAGAGAAGTTTGATCAAGCACACTTGTCATCTCCTGCCGTTGCACCCCTCATCGAGGCTGCTAAGTTTTTCTATGTTGAGGGTTACTTCCTCACACACGGAGCAGCTTCTGCACTTGAGCTCAGCTCGAAAGCCGCTGCTGCTGGCAAGGTACTACTTCCATTTTTATCAGTGTCCAACAAGTACTCACACAAGACTTACTAGACATTCGCTCTCAACCTTTCCGCTCCATTCATCCCTCAGTTCTTCGGCGCTCAACTCCAACCAATCCTTCATCACGCTGACATCGTCATCGGCAATGAGGCTGAAGCAGAAGCCTGGGCAAGTGCCAATGGACTTCCTGACACTAAGGACCTTCCCGCTATTGCAAAGGCTATTGCGACCCTCCCCAAAACGAATGCATCGCGCCCTCGCTGGGTAATCTTCACTCATGGTGCCGAATCCACCGTATTTGTGTCTTCCGCTGCTCCAGATAGCCCCAAAATCTTCAGTGTGAAGCGGTTAGAGGATAGCGAGATCGTCGATACTAATGGTGCTGGTGATGCTTTCGCTGGTGGATTCCTTGGCGCACTGGTATCAGGAAAGGGTCTTGACGAGTGCATTGAAGTAGGTCACGCACTCGGTGCCATGTGTGTTAAGCAGGTGAGGATCGAATGATTTCAGTCAATAATGATACATGGTTACTGATATATCCTTTGTGTAGATCGGCCCCACATACCAATGGCCCAAGGTCAAGCTCCTTTGAAGAGGCTGCCATGATCTTGATCCCACTCCACATATACATACACATACCATCGCCACTTTCAACAGTGGCCCAGGACTCCCATCATTATTTTTAGCTTTCCACAGCTCTAGTATGTACGAATGAATGTAGTTAACATCAGAAAATTATTATTCAACAAGCAGCCCACCTGCCCTGACGATAGGATTTTGACACAATATCCGGATACTAAAATACAAGTTATATGATTCCGTACAAGTAAACGATGATTCAGAGTAATAATGTTCCTATCCCAAAAACCAAAGAAAAACGACATTTGACAAACTTGTCTAAACGATGCCTACTAATTCAGGATGTTATGAGGGTGGTGGAGATGCCAGAGATTCCTAGACAAAGAAGTTGAGACTCTGCAAATTAGATTATGGATTTTAGCCCCTTACCTGCGTCAAAAGCTCCGCTATAGGATGATCAAAGGCTGCTCAGAATAGGGTCCATCGATGAGAGGGATTGACTGACCAGGGTTAAGCATGGGTTCCCCATCTTCTGTGAGCATATGCTCATATCCATGTATCGTGTCAGAACGAACTTTATCTACACTCGCATCACCCTCATCCTGCTCACGGGATCTGACCCCTCCATCTGTTTCCGAAAACGCCGTCGTCGAAGCTGAATCAACGTTACTTTCGGCGCTCGAGTGTTCTCCCTGGTCCTGAAGCAATGCTTTTGTAATTTGCATGATCTGCTCAGCCGTTAGCTCCGTCGATTCATGAGAATCCAACGACGGATCAATAGACTCAGGTTGAGCCTGCCCTGCGACAGGCGCGGATGCAATTGTACACTCCTCGATACTTGTGGACTGCTTGAAAGGATACTTCGAATTCTTGAGTGAGTCTGATGTGGGTGCAGGTGGAGACTGAGGAGCAGGAACAGGGTTCAACGGAGGATTTTGCACAACAGGAGATGGTATCTGTGCTACTGGCGTGTGGGCCATCCGATAGTGGTTATTGAGATAGAATTGATGGTAGCTCATCTGTTGTGGATTTGCACCATCTGGCCAGGGAGGAGGGTAGCCCCAATGTGTAGTCATGTTCATCCTCGTTGCGGAAGTAGGAAGACCAACTTGAGCGTAGGGAGGGCTCATAACAATCGGTCTGTGAGGAACATGAGCTGTCACAAAATGGATATGTAAGCATCTTGTGGGACGGCGGAGGACGAAGCCACTTACGGGCTGTTGTGAGTGTATGTTGCCGATAGTAAGGCGATGGTCCGGTACGTGTTGTATTCGGAGCGGGATATGGAGCAGATGCAAATGCTTTCTCTTTGCCTTTTGATGAAGGAGTTGTACTTCTGCTCTTGGATTGTGAGCCTGAGGAGCCGTCGTCGTCCGCGTCGTATTTCTCCGAAGGTTCAATCACGACTCCATTATGCCTTCAACATCAGGTGATTAAGCCATGTTCAATGTCGGCACCATTTTGAAACGCGCTCACCGTGACTTCTGGTGTCTCCGAAGCGCATCTGTCTATGGAAGATCGTTTCACATGCCGAAAATCATATATTGCATGAGCCCACTTACTCTTGTAAAGTTGGCATCACATTGTGGACAAGCGCTAGAGGGGAACCAACGTAAGAGCAAGACAGATAGAGCGAAACAGGTAACGCACAAACTGGGCAGTGAATGCAATTTGGTAGTCCTTTGATGTCGCTTTAGATCGGCTTCGCGCGCGAACTGCTTATTGCACCCATTGATTTTACAAGGCCAGACTCCAGTAACAACATTCTTCTTCCTTGAAGTTGTCTTCTTCTTTGCGGTCACATCCTTCTTGTCATCCGACTACAGGCAATCAATCAGCCCTCGTCATTCATTCAGGCATATTTACGTCCACGCCGACTTACAGGCTCATTTCTATTCGTGTTCATCCGAACCATTAACTTTGGGCTGCAGTCCAGGTGACAGCCCGGTGATTAAATCGCAGGAATAATCGTCGGGAAAGCAGCTATAGATGCCTAGGAGTTCGGCGGTAGCGTGGTGGATGAGGATAATGTTTGATAGTAAAGCGATTGATAAATTAACATTGATCACGGCTTTTCCGCCCCGAAGTCCGTGAGATCGCAGCATGGCATATGTAAGTACATTGTCCTTGAAAACAAAAGACTGCCAAAGGGGCCTGCAAGTGATATACCATAGCAATCGATCAACAAATTTGTTGATGACTGTGACAATGATTGAAGTTGATGATGTTTCGTTCGTAATGTCAAGTCTCGTATCCCTTGCCCTTGCCACCAATTCGATGAAGCTAGTAGCAGGTAACCCTGAATTATCAGTGAAATATGCTTGTTCTCTGAGCGAAAATTGCCCTATGATCTGTATCACACTTATTATAGTATATTCATTGTCTATAGTATCTCCTCATTTAATTCAGGTATATACTTGATCCAGTGTTTTCTGCACAGCCACTGAGGTTATCTCTCCATGTATTACAGTCTATGAGTCTTCGTCGTTGTCCGAACTCTCCCGAGACGGACCTGCCTCTGAGTGTCTCAGCATTAGGTTCAAATTAATCAGTTCAGCCATCACGAAGCGGATGCGTAAATTACTATATTTGGTAGGATAATATATTACTATATAAAGTAAACGGTTGAACTGCCAAATTAGGGTTAACCAAAATCAACTTTGAGAATGTTGGAATCCAGTCTTGGGGGGTTTCCCTCCATGCTGAAAGATGCATTTTTGGAAAGAGCGATTAAAATGGATAAATTCTTTGCTGTGCCATATTGATTGCACAAAAGGAGTGCATGGCATCTGATTATAACAAGGCTCTGTAATTACAGTATGGCCTCCATGTACTAGTATGTATTCCTCCTTGGTAGCAAGCTTCTTCCACAGAAATTTATTGCTAGCATGTTTAGACTTATTATATCTTGTTAGGTCTACAAAGGGATGTTATAATGGGATGAATAGGTACCTAGACTGATAGATAAGATTTCATCTCCATCTAGAGCACAAAATCAGAAGCAATCGTGCAATCTAAATGTATGGGCAGAGACTCGAACCTCTGTCCAACATTCTAGAATCCATAATACTATGTACACCATGTTAGAACCAAATCCTTGCCTCTACAGATTGATCATTTCTTCCATTCTCTAATTCATTTGTTGACTTCTCCATGGCCTCATCTTTTTGTATGTGTCGGTGTAGTTCACTGCTGGCACCAGAACCCAGAAAAAGTAACAAAGAAATGTGTTATGCCATTTCTTTGGCAACTTTTTGCCTGAGACAAAGGTATTTTTCATTGTCTCAACCTTTTCTCCGTGTACTGAAAATGGCATGATACATTTCTTTGTTGCTTTTTCTAGCAGCAACAGGTTCTGGTGTTCTACTTTTCCCATCACATGTTCTTGACTCCCTTTTTTGGTTTTGTCGTCCTTCATCGATGTTTTTGTAGACGATTCTTTCTTTCTCCATCTGTTGTCCAGTTAACTATGGTTTCTTTGTGTTGATCATTTTTTGTGCGTCCTTTATTCTGGGCTACCCTCCACAGTCGCTTGCCGTTATGAACCTGCCAGTACTATTGTCGGGTTGACGTGTTCTGCCCGTGAAAGTGAGTTCGTCATTCGGCCGAGCTTCGGTTTTTTCTTACTTCTGGGTTTTCTTCCGGATGGCAGTAGTCAGTTGCTGGATTTCACAACTACTTGGAATCACTTCCTCGTTTGCAGATTTATCCCTCAGCGGATAGAGCATCAACGAAGCAAACCGCTTTTTAACCATACTCCGCCGACACATCCACAAAAATTCAAGAATTTCAAGATGAATAATGATATTCTGTTTTTACTGCCTGTAGCTAGTACACATTTCACGAATGACCGACCTACTACACATGGGGAATATCGGAGACGTAAATAACAATGCTACTAAGTACAACCAAGGAAAACGAGTTCCATGGTCAACATCTCCCGCAGCGTACAGTCCATCGGGGTCTCCTTCCCAGGTGTGCACGACTGAATCAATGCGCCTTTTCATCTACTTGCGCTTCTTTGCGGGTGTCTCCTCTGTCTTTTCCTCACCAGCAGGGGCAACGGGAACCTTTTCCGGACCTTCAGATTTCTTGGTTGACTACGTAGGTCAAGTGAGAAACTGACTCTGGAGAATTACAGCGAAAAACTATACCTGGACAACAGCAGGGGAAGAACCGCCGATAACGCCGAAGAGGGCGGCAATCATGCCGAGAACAGTAAAGAAGGCGGCACCCAACGCGACGCCAGTCTCAGGCTGAGTCTTGAATGCGCCGATGGGATCTTCCTTGGCGGCGTCAATGAAAGTAATGGCCTTCTCGCGGATGTAGCCGATTGGATCTTCTTTGAAGGATGGAGTAGAATCGTCCTCATCGTCATCGTTGGTAGCAGGTTTGTCAACGGCGACCTCAAGGGGCTTCTTGACATCAAAAGTTTCCTTAGCAAGAGCCTTGGCATCTTCGATGGAGTGTCCAATGTAAAGGTTGTCGAAGAGGATGTCCTCAGTCATAGTCCAAAGTTCGATGCCAACACCACCCTAAAAACGAGAAATCAGCAAGCATATTCGAAAGGGTCAACCAGACTAGATTTACAATCTTAGAAAGAGACTTGACAGGAGTGAGATCCTCAAAGAAGTTGGGATTGGGGATCTTGCGAGGTGCCCATTCACCCTTGTAGGCAGGGTTATCAATCATAGGCGCGTACCACTTGCCCTTGTAGTCGGGGTTGGCCTTGTAGGGGCTGCCAGACAGTATCAGTCATAGCTGCGTTTCAAAAGCACTGAAAAAAGCACCGTTTCCATTCACCGCAGCCAGGAGCTTCAGCACACTTAGGATTAGGAACAGTGGGGGCGATCCAGTCACCATCTTCGTCATCATCCCATTCCTCGGGCTTAGTGGCGTCTATGTAGACATATCAGTACAACAAAGTTGATGTATTAGCAAACATAACTTACCAGGGTCGGGGATAACCTGAGGCTCGTCATCGAGCCAGCCCTCGGGCTTAGTGGCATCCTCATCGAGAATTTCGTAAGGTGCGTCTTCATCCCAGTCATCGGGCTTCTTGGCATCAGGGTCAGAAATCTGCTTCTCATCGACCCAGTCGGCAGGTTTCTTGTCCCCGGGATCATCAATCTCTTTGGGAGGGTTAACAGGGGGCTCAAAGTCCTCAAGCAAGTTGCCCTTCTTGTCACTGGAACCGTTAAAGAGGACCTCGTAAGTATTATCGGGGCTGAGTATCATTAGATGTGAGAATGGAGCTAGTATTGAAAGCATGAAGCACGTACTTGACGATTAGAGTATAGAGGTTGGTCAGTTTCTCGATAGAGGGTCTGGGAGGGAGTTTCAGATGTTTTTCTTCGTACTCGCCAGTCTTTGGGCTCTTGTGGCGGAAAATGAAATGCACCTATAGAACACACAAGTTCACTCTGAATTTGTATAGACTTGTTTGAGAATGAATATGTACCTTGGTACCAGGACAAGTAAGGTCAGGACCGAACATGACTACCCAAGGAGTTGTGTCAGAGAACTCCTTGCCACTAGTTTGGAAGCCGTCCTCGAGAAGCTTGACATAACCACCACCGCAATTACCGCCCTTCTGGTACTTGACCTCGTACTGGACGACGAGAGGCTTGTCAGAGAAGGAGATGGGTTCATCAAATGGGGCAGAAATAGCATGGTGCGCAGCCTTGCTCTTTGCAACAAGACCCTTGTCGCCCTCGATGACGGAAATCAGAGGGTCCTCGACCTCCCACTTGCCGACGTAGCTGAAGGTCTCACCACCGACGGGAGTCTTCTTGGTTGCTTCAGAGGGCGTCCAACGCTCTGTCCAGTCTTCCGTGAACTGCTCGACAAAAGGAGCCTTGATAGTCGTGGGCTAAGAAGGAACATCAGATAACTATGTACGTGATGATATGAGAGGACAGACAGTGAACGCGGGCTTGGGAGCTTCTGAGTCTGATTCAGTAGTGGCTAAGACGCCTGTAGCGGCAAGGGCAAAGACAGAGAGCGCTACTCTTCGCATTGTATACGAAGGACCGGGGAAGTAGAGACACGGGGAAGGAATAACTTGTAATTTAGACAACCAAGTCCTAAATACTGCTCACACAAGCATACGTGGCATTATTTCTTACTCCCACACGTCACGTGGACGTGATCACTACATTATCATATACACTGTCAGCTCCTCAAACGTACACGTCTCAGCCAAGAAGGTCTGCATGCCCGGACGCGGACAATGCCAGCTAGAACAACTTGAGCAAAGTCCGAGAAACGCTGAGCCGAGAAACTTACCACAAATTCGTCGTCCAGGTACTTCGACACCGCAATCTGATCGCCCAGACCCTTCCTCCGTCGCGTTTTCAATACAAGGTCCCGTGCGAGCGCTTGTCCAGAGGCTGGCTCTAATGGGCGAAGCTTGATACTCGTGTCCGTGGGATCACCTGTTCGATATAGTTACTTCGATTTAGACCGTGGGAGACAAATGTACCGACCTGGGACTATAGACCAATGGTCAAAGACCTGCAAACAGAACGCCTGACCTTGTGTTGCAGTTCTCAGGTCTGTTTCGAAGCCATTTGCGTCAATCACCGGAATAAGTGCCTTGACAGTGTACAACGGCGACCCCGCCTTCGGTATATCCTGAGTGACGTGTCCACGACGCCGAGCAAGAACGGTATACACAGCGGAGATACAGTCTGCTGGTGCCTGTACTTCAACGTAGTAAATAGGCTCCATTAATCGGGGAGTCGCCTAAGTTGGTATATCAGATTTTACCCCGGTAAAACAAAGTCTTACCCACCATCAAAAACGATGAATAACAAACCCGACGTGCGGTGGGAACAATTTGGCCACCACCGCGGAAAATCGGTTCTTGAGCAAGAGTCGCATCGAGTACTCGGAATTTGACATTTCGCATAGCTGAGAGACATGTCAGTGCTTCTCCACGGGTAGAAGGGTCATGGACACACGTTCATCGCACAGAGGACCTTCTCGAGCACCCCATTGAAATCCTTGCTTGATATGCTCCTTCACGGTTCCTAAAAGTTTCTTGTCGACCTAAAGATAAAAATCAGCGATGATCCGTCCAATTCGTCTCCAGAACAAACCTGAGACGGGAGTGTATCATCCAGAAGGATATTCGGTCCATTCTCATCAGGCCCAAACGCCCATATTGATCGGGATGCAAGTAGATCCCATTGATATTTCTCCTCAAAGAATTTGCCACGTTCTTTGGCTGGCATACGCATATGCACGCGGCCCCGCTCAATGTCTTCTGCGATACCCTTCTCCAGGGGCTCCGCGATGACTGTTATCTTGTTTCTGGAGGAACAATCATTAAGTGTTATTCCCCGAAGCGTTATCATGTACTCACTTCTTGTTCGGCGTGTCCGCGTAGCATTTCAATGCACTCGTCTCCAGTACAGTCTCACAGAACTTGGTAACAGGATCCGACACCTTGATCTCAATCTCAGAAAACAGCTTGCGCAGATCGTGCATCACGCAGTCAAGGTATAGTTCTCCTGTACCAACAATGACGTGTTCACCACTTTCCTCAACCTTTGTCGACAAAAGCGGATATGACTTATTGACACTTCGCAATCCGGATAACATCTTCGGAAGTTCAGAGGGTGCGATGGGCTCGATTGCAACCTTCAGGACGGATTGCGTCATATGTTTGATCGGACGGAAAATGTGGAGATCCTCCTCGATATCAAGGGCGGCAAGAGTACCTGTCTTGGAGAGCGACGCGTCGACTCCAGCAATGAGGACCAGATTACCGGCAGGTATCTCATCAGCAGGAATAAAGTATCTATCGAACAATCAACATGACCTCAGCGAGGATCTAAGAATTCGCTCACCGCGATTGATGAATCCAAACATCTTCAATAGTAGCCTTCATCATATCTTCTTCATCCTCCGGTGAGTAACCTTCTCCAAGAACCTTGATTTGAGTACCCTTTCTCAACGTTCCACTGAGAATACGCCCAAACGCTCGGAACGACTGTGCGTCAGTAGTATGGTATAGTTTCGCTATCTGAACCATCAGAGGGCCTTCCGGATCGCACGCCTTCATCGAAGTTGCCACTTCAGAATTCTGCGGACCGGTATATGTCGACTCGACCTTGAGAAATTTCAATGATCAATATTAAGCCCCATAATCACAACTATCAAATCACCTTTAGAGCAGCACCTTCAATTGGCGAGGGTATTTTCTCCACAATCACGTCAACCAAACCTGTTGCGGACCCGAAGAACTGATCCAAGATGACCTTCAAAAGTGGTCGGACATCCATCTTGTATATGACAGGCTTCAGTTGGATTCCAAGTCCCCTCAATGTCTCCTTGAGATCCTCGGTCTCTTGGCTAAGCACATGGCTGTAGAGCTTGTACAGAGGTTCCATGATGAAAGTTACGAATGTGCGTGTATGTTCGGGGTCTGCAGGTTTGCGAGTGAATTTGCGAGTCTCCGAGTTGAAGTAGATGTCACCCCATAGACGGGCGGCAAACGACTTCACATCCATTTTACCTTTGAGTGAAAGTCAAGAATTATCCTGAAAGCAGAGCAAAAAGTTGAATCGCACCATAGGTGTCTGCGTACATCTTTGCAAATGAGTGAAGCGTAAAGCACCAGTTCATATCTGTGCTTGCAAAAGCAACATTTCCATTTTCAGGGCTCAACCTCAGTTCTGGGTCTGGGTCGATGGCGCTTTCAGAAAAATTGATTCAATGAATTTAAGTGTGAAACACAACAGTACGACACTAACCTGATGAAGGTGTTAATCTCCTCGATAGTGTGCTTAATCTTATAATATGCGTCGGTAGGCTTAATGCGGAGTTCGAGGATGAGACGGTCAATTTTGTTCACAACAAGTGTGATTTTGACGCCCTCTTGTAGGGCATAGCGGAGAATGGACTCAGTGCCGACCATTAACTGCGAATACATCATTATTCAAGTACGTTAAGTACGGATGATATTTACTGACCCCTTCAACAACGTCGACGACAAGCAAAATGCCGTCAACAAGACGGATGGCTGAGGCGACTTCATCAACAAAGTTAACATGACCGGGGGTATCAATGAGATGCACGAGATGTGATTTGCCGGCCGTCGTAGAGAGGATGAGTGAAATTGGTGATGATTTTATAGATATTTCGCGTTCTCTAGATAGAACATGAGTGTCAGTATAGCGCATCTGAAAGGACATGTTCTTTAGTTGTAATGTCAACTATAAAGGCATTACACACCGGTTTATCGGCGTCCCAGGTCAGCTTGTGCGTCTCGTAGATGAGCATATCCATGAGAGCGGTTTTTCCATGGTGCAGATGCCCCACGACAGCGACGTTGCGAATCATCTCAGGAAACCCAGTCATGTTCAACAAAAATCTGTTGAGTTCCTTAGACCAAAGATATCCCGCAATGTTGCAACACCCCTCACCCTTTGTCAAACCGTGTTTCTGGCATATCTTTCTCCTCCACTGTCCATTTCCGCACTTTGACTGGCGCAATAATGGGCTCAGACAGCGGTTGCGCGTCCTCCTCCTGCACCATGGTTTCAACGTCAGGCCCATATACTTCGGACGCAGATGGATAGTACTGCTTGTCCTCATGTAGAATGACCGCGTTATGTGTCGGAACTTTTCAGAAAGACTTTAGTAATGATTCTAGTAGAACAAAAACCCAACAAATACCATCGACCTCCATTAACGCTTCTTCTTCTTCCTGTCTCTGCCGCTCATCGTCAAATCCTTCAAGAGGAGCAGTTTCTGGCTGTTGTCCATATTGCTCCTGAGGGATCTCATCCTCATCGTCGGAGTCGAGGTCGGCACCGATGTAGTTTCCAAACTCATCGTAGTCCTCGAAAGAAGCCATGGCGCGGACCAAAAAAGATTACGGGATGGAAACTGGTGGAAAAGAAGTCAATACACGACGTTGTGTACTTGAGCACAATCGTCTCAAGCGCCCAAGGGATGAAGAGGTCGACGCGAATAATTTGTGACTCGGTCACGTTTCTGTTAACAAGTCTTCGCAATCCACTGTACGAGGACAACCATTTCCTGGCTCGTATCGTCAGGATGTCTCTCTCAGATGAAACACTGAGAAAGGTGTCTTATATTCGGTCTTGCTTGTCATGACAATCCCTTGATGCTGCTGTCGCGTTCAGATCTTGGTCCAAATCCAACAAACTGCGGTTCAATCACAACGAGCTCTTCAAATCACTCAGCAACAGACTGCTACCAAAGATCGTGAGCGTCGTATCTTACAGCTCACCATCGATGAGATAAGCGCGATAGAGGAGGACGTAAACCTGTATAAGGGTGTGGGGAAGATGTGCGCCGCTATTATCTTGCAGCGCAGTGTCATAATCACTTTTCTATAGGTTCATGCATGTACCTCGTAAAGCCATGGAGAATGAGCTCAAAACACAGGAAAAAGAACTGGCAGATGATATCTCAAATCTGAACAAAAAGGTGCACCCCAATATATTTCCGATATCTATCCATAGCTCAACCTTAATTCCAGTCAAAATACCTAGAAAAACAGTTAAACGATGCGCAGTCTCAGCTACGTGATATTGTATCTTCTTTCCTTATATTGGAGGCGGCAAATCACTGATAGAATTTTTTTCAGTTCCATCATGCACCTAATAAGCAATAGGATTGTCCCTGTACTCAGGTCCAAGAGCTAAACTCATTGTGATTTGTATTGTCATGCATTCCATGGGCATTGTGCTGTGGTAGTGCCGAAGTAAGCTACAAACAGAAAGACAGCATGCAGATAGACATGTCGAGGTATTGAGTGGCATATGAGTGGTTATGATTTTCATGAATATTTCAAACAGTCGGAGCAAGTTGACAAGCAACCATCCTCCTTCGTAACAATGGGAAGATTGCCTTCGGACTATGTAATACAGTATCCTTTTCTGCACAAAGCGTAGAGATGTCCGAGTATATCCTCCTGCCTACATCAGAATTATAAGGATGGGTGTAAAGACGGGTACCAATTATTAGATCACAAGATAATTCTCAGCCTCTACCTTATTACGTATACGACTGCTCGCGCGTCGAAAATGCGGGGTCCTGTTTTGCATCATTAGCACCTATAGTGATTAGAAGTGGCGCAAGTTGAAAACCAATGGTATATCCTCAACTGCTTGAAATATCGGGGATTATGTCACTGGCGACACTTAAGACTAAGTATAACCACACTAGTGCCAAACTTGTATGCTCTTTTCTCGCAAAGAAATCCTATAGATGCATACAAACTAAGGGAGTCATAGTTTGCGTGGATGCATTGGACAAACAGTGCATGAGTCACAGTCAATTAATTGGTAATATAATTATTCTAACGTGAAAGAATCTATGAAAGTCGTTCCAACAGTCGTTATTACCGTTTTGCGTATCTCAGCAGGCGAGAAGCGACTTTTTCATGAGAGGTAAGTTTTAATACTTTCCACTTCCAGAAGGAAATTGCTTACTGATCGTGCATATGATATTGAAAACTGGACACATATAAGATCAGTGAGTGAAAAACAAATGAAGAGGTGGATCTTTACCGAAGAAAGAGAAAAGGATGAAAGCATCTCTCCATCGATTTGAGTAGCTTATGTTGAGAGGTTCATAAAACTGATCTCCTACTGCATATTGACAGTAGCGACATGCAAACGTGTCATTGAGGTTGTCGATGTAGCCCCCAAATTTGTCTACGAATGCTTGACCCCAGTCGGCACATGTCTGTCCTGAAGGTGGATTGAAGACGGCAAACTCGTCGCTCTTGCACTTGATAATAAGGCCACTACAACAATGTTGAGAATGCCAGACCAATGAAGAAGTGACTGCTACGTACTGCAACTCAGTTGAGACCATAGCCGCCAAAGTACGAGTATAGGGATCGAGCTCATAGATCCAGGATCTCCAGAACTTGAGGAGGGTGGGGTAGGGAATAGTGACACCACAAAACTGGGAAAGTACCAATCCAAGGAAGGGGTTAAACAGTACAGCAACCTTGCGTTGAATATCAGTTTCTAGGTTCGACCACGGTCAATTTATGAAGGTTACCTGAACACTGGGAGAAAGCGCAGCAACTAGTTGTCCTAAAGAAACACCAAAGAGTAACATGAAGATAATGATCAGCAGTTGGAACCCAGTTCCATTAACGCCAGCGGTGCCTTGACCAAAGCCAATAGGATAAACCTGATACAGATAAATAAAGGTCGAGAATTAAAGAGCAGATGCGTAACGTACCATGAGAGCCCAATAAACGATAGCACAAAGAATACTATAGGGAATTTCTCCAATCAACTGACTCGCAGCAAAAACATACGGCGAATAGATTCGACTTGAAGACTCTAAGGAGATATACTCGAACGTGGTACTAAAGTGGGAGGAAACAATATTGCCATACCTCGGATGAAGACACGTCTGTTAAAGATGAACAACGGCTCAATCTGGGACATGACAATGGCGGGCAGAACAACAACCCAGAAACTAATCTTCTTGTCAGCGGCGGGCACTAATCACCATGGCAAAAAACAAACATAGCGAAGACTCGGAACTGAAGGTCTCGTGAACTGTTCCCGACTTGAAGGAAGCAAAGAGAGATGAAGAGCGAGATGAATGCAGACACGAAGATACGGGTGAAGATGTATTCTGGAGACCTCCAAAGCGCCAACATATTTCTTTCAGAGACGATCCTCAGTTGATACATGATCGACGTTGCATCTGATAAATGGTAAGTATACCAACATCAACATGCTGGAACTGACGTACAAGTACTCGTATTCTTTTTGTCAATCACAGGTTTTGCGAGTCCTCTTTCTTTGATTTCTTTGATTTCTGTCATTGCTTGCTTGCACTCTTGAGAATCCGACCAAATATCTTTCCAGTCACGATCACCAACTCTTGGAGTCACCCAGCACCAATCGCCTCGAGCATGTACTCGGCGGGATTGACGTTGGGAGGGCAAACAGCACCGTTCCGGGCAAAGTAGTCACGAATGATGCGCGAGTCTTGGCCAATGTCACCGAAATACACGGTCTCACCCCCGCGTTCAAGGAGTAACAAACGATCGAAGCTTTCAAACAGAAGAGAAGAAGGTTGATGGATTGTGCAAAGAATAGCCTGTCCTTGATCGGCAAGTTTTCGCAAGAAACGAACAAGGTTCCATGCACTGATATATTATTATTCGTCAAGATTAGGCCGGATAGAAAAATGTCAGTTTCCTTACCTTTGGGCATCCAGACCTGACGTAGGTTCGTCCAAGAAAAGAAGTAATTCTGGCTTGCTAGCGAGTTCGACACCGATTGTGAGGCGCTTGCGGGCTTCGACATTAAGACTAAAGACCAGAGCCTCGGTGAGATCCTGTAGTTCGAGGAGTTCAATTATCTCCTCGACGTAGGCGTCCTTCTCCTCGATTGGAACAGAGGCCGGTTGTCGAAGGTAAGCCGAAAAGCGCATAGCTTCACGAACTGTAGCAGTTCCTTCGTGAACATCCATTTGTTCGGCTGAAACGTGATTTGAGAAATTGGGACAGAACATAGTCGAAGTGACGCACCATAAGCCGTGCCACGAGCAAAGTCAGAATTCAAGGGTCGACCATCAACAAGAATGTCACCAGTAACGACACCAATATTCTTGCGCTGCGCCAAAACATCAAGACAGGTCGTCTTTCCAGCTCCGCTGGCACCCATAAGTGCTGTCAGCGTTCCAGGTTTGACGTAACCAAACACATCATGAAGGAGGCGTCTTTGACCGCTCGGAGTGGGCACATGATAATTGAGGTTCTCCCAGGTGAAAGCTTTCTGATGAGATTGAACAGCGGCTCTGTAAGGCATACAAAACATGAAAAACAATGGCTTTGACGCTGCGGAAATGCTTACTTCTCTTGAGTAACCAAGTATTTATCGTTGTCAATATTCTTTTCAAGGTCGTCGGTAGGCTGCTGCTTTCTTTCCTTGAGGGCAGCGTTGCGCTTCTTAACTTCCTCAGATTCCTTTGCAAAAATTCTAATCGAGAAATTGTGACCATATTGCTGTCTGAACGTCAATAGACTGGCAGATATAAAAGTTCCAAAAAGCATACCGGGTAGAATTCAAGAGCCAGAATCTGAGTAATTTGAAAAGCAAGCATAAAACCGATAAGGACTACAAAGTTACGACGCCAAAGGTCAGCGGTGTCAATGTTATAGCCGACCTTGAGGTAAGCCTTTCCGGGAATGATGTTGCTGCCGCTAGAAGCACCAAACAGAGTGCAAGCTTGATTGGGTCCCAAAACGTCCCTGAATAGAGTTGAGCTGAATATGGCGAAAAACTTTGGACACCTACGGATATTTTGTGATACCAAATCCGTTCCTTGGTATCACTGAGTTTCCATCACAAGTAAGCTAGAGAAATGCTGTTAACGAAACTTCCGGGCCTGATAAGAATAAATTTTACCGAAATACGCATGAACTCGTTTTCCATGCATCCTTGCCAAGCTGCATAATTTGAGATATTGAATCTCTACGACATGTTGATGCTCACCATAGGAAACAGGGTTGACGTAGTACTAATGAGAGAGTCAGTCAAATGAGAAGACACTTGATCTTATCTAACTCACGATCCAGAAGAGCCAGCGCTTCATGCTATCGACCGGAATAATGTAGCCGGCATATTGAACGCTGAATAACAAGTTAGTATTCAGCAATACTCAACTCGATTCAATCCTCACAAGTTCGGAATGAAGAACACAGCGAGACGAAAGGCGGCATCAAAATTGGAGCAGATCAACCCAAAAGTCCGGAAAAATCCCTGCATCGCCAAGTATGCAACGTAGTTGAATATATGGAACGTAAAAAAGGCTCCGGCAGAACTGTGAAGACCAGAAAGGAAATATATGATCAAGTTGAAGATGAGAACCCTAGAAGCGGAAAAAGGCAAATCGGAAAGGGTATTCGCCAATGCGATGGCCGACGGTCGATACATGCTATAGCTGGTCTAAACAAATCATGATTACGCTGAATGAAACAGTAAATCAATCCAGGTTTCCCACCTGTTTTCGAAGGATGGGACGACCAAGCATTTGCATGGGCATCTCACCGAACGCATCAAGACAAGTTGTAAGTAAAGCGGCAAAGATGACACTTAAAATCGTGTGAGAGATGCTACCAACGAAAGTCTCAACAAACCTTACCTTCCACGCGTGAAAGCGCCGGCGGAAGTCAGGGGTTGATTGTAATAACCAGAACCGATGACGAAAGCGAGTGCCTGGTGATCAGATCAGGATAGGAATAACACCTCCAAGAAAAGGCCGCCTTACAATGGAAAGTGAATAACTCGTGTATAGTTGGAACCGATCCTGAATTCTAGTTTGGAACTGACGCACAGCGAGGGCGCGAACCTGACCGGAAAATCCAAGAGTGTAAGGACTCTTTTTCGACACACCCTTTTTCTTGTCTGCTGCAACAGCGGCACGGAACGCTTCCTGGTCCGTTTTTTCGGTGTCCATGAGCTCCTTGTACCGTTTTAGATCTTCCTCCTTCTCATGAGCATAGGAGGATGACAGATACGCGCTCTCGAGGGCAGAAGGGGAAGAGGGAACTTCTTGCGCTGAGCGTCCCAGGGCGAATTGACGTTCATTTGGATCTGTACAGCCAGTGAGGTAATCAGCAGTGCTTTGACGTGGAAGAGGCTTGTAGCCGAGGTTTTCAAAGTAGGCGCGGGCTCCAGTCGGTGGACCAAAGAATACTTGGCGACCCTCATCGAGGACAAGTACCTTATCGAACAGATCGTATATACCCTCGCCAGCTTGGTATCTATTGGGGTGATATCTTAACACAAAGGTTACAAGGAGAATAAACGACATACAGGGTAACAAAAGTCGTCTGGCCAAGAACGTCAGTCATTATCCTAAGCGATTTGACAAAATCAAGAGCCGTCGACGCATCCAGTCCTCGAGTAGAATTATCCCAACACTGTACACGCGCACGGGTCGCCATCATTTCCGCAATGCTAACGCGCTTTCTTTCCCCACCAGAAACACCCCGTACGAACTCGTCGCCAACAAGGGTCTGTTCGGTGTGGGAAATGTTAAGCATCTTCAGAAATGTGTCCAGAACCTGTTGATCGAACTCTTTTTTGGAAACACCAGGTAGACGACCATTAGGACCAGGTGTTTTGCTTGAGACTGGTATCAGCCTTGTCACACAACCACCTAACTCAGGGACTCACGTTGAGAGGGCAAAAGCCAGGGTTTGTGCGACGGTCAGTGTGGCGATATGTATATCGTCTATTTGCACTCGCGGATTACTGGAGATTTTGGCAGTATTGTTTGATTTGCTCACCTTCTTGGTTATAGACCACCTCGCCTTTGTAGGTTTTAGCTATTTCTTCTGCAGTAATTCCAGCGTACAATACAGTGCCACCAACAGCTGCATATTCTTCACGTTGATTGGATATTGCTTTGAGAAAGGTAGTGCAACCAGAACCGGGGCAACCAAGAACCAGACACATTTCACCAGGCTTCAACACACCGGACGATCTGAAGAAACTTGTTAGCCATAAACCATGCGTTACATGAAAGAGGCACCGACTTGTGAAGAATAGTCCGTGTAGGCATCTGTGACTTGGACGGGAAGAGGGGGGCGATGAAACTCCATAGCCAAAGTAAAGGTCCAAGAAAGAAAGAAACAACAGCGCCTGTCAAGCAAGTTGAGAATACACGAGTTTGAACGCGTAAAAAACCACTTACCGCCGAAAGTGCCCACATAGAACTGAAAATCACGTATCAGTTAGGAGATGCTGATAAACGGAGATAAGCCATACTTTATGATCAAGTCCTCCCATGACATCGACTTGAAGATTTTCCCAAGTCACACCCACGTGCTATGAAGAGTTACATGCATGTAAGGAGGCAGGTAGTAAAGGACACACCTTGTGCTTGATGCCAGCAGCCTGGTTCGCGTCGTTTGAAGACGTTAGATAATCGCGTAGGTCAAACTGCTCGGTCGCCGCAGGTTCTGCTTTTTCGAGATCGGGACTAGGCGAACCCACGGTCTTCTCACTCAGTGAAAATCGTTTTCTGTGGACCTCTTGAGATTGGATGCTGAATTGACGAGCGAGAGCATTGAATTGTTCCTCAGCGTCGACGATATCAACATGGTGGGTGGGAGTCGAGGTGCCCTCGTTGAGGGTGATGTTGTCAGCGGGAGTTCCAAGCATGCACCTGTGAGGACCGGGCGAGGGGACTACAATTCTGACACAACATGTCAACGCTTTAATATGCTGAGATGTGCTGAATAATCGGGAGCCGGAAGTGCGTTTCCTGCAGATTGGTAACCTTCATTAACCGAATCATTCGGTCTTTCGTATAACAAACTTCTAGACTCATGACCACCTCAGCAACGACGGGTCCATCGGTCCGTTTACGCCTCGTTTTGCAGAGCATAACTATGTTTATGGTCAGATACTCTTAAGGGGCCAGATCACCGGCATATGAAGACTCGCGGACCAATAGCCAACGATGATTTTCCTTCGGAAGCGCGTGCACGGCACGAGTCAAGAAAAGTACTTCGGCGCGCGCAAAATCAGATTTGCAATACACGCTTATCTATCTATACTTACATAAGCAGGTGAATCCCATACTAATTATAAGTCAGCGATACTGATAATTTGATCGCTACTTGACTACTCTTTTCCTACGCCTACAGAATACGGAATCAGCTCTCAAAATTTTTTCTTGTAAGTTGTCGAGGGGCCCAGATCCATCGCAGTTAAGAACAACCCAACTTTGTTTGTTGACTCGGGTCCTCACAAGATCAATTTTTATCGAAAGTACTGGTTGTCTACGTAAGATACGTAAGATGCCTTGTCTAAATCTCACCTGGTCCCAGAAAAAGGTGTGGCGGTCTATGACTCAACAATCCAGGTATGCGCGCAACCGTTAGGGCCGGCCGTTTGTTTGTACCGTTCTGTCGCAGGCACTAAGCAACTATATCCCGAGTGCTGATATGTGCACGATGCCGATCTCCATTTGTTCATCATTGATATTCTTGTTCGGTAACATGGCAAACCACTTTCTGGGCCTATTGGGAGCCTCGTTCAACGTTGTAGACCTCTTTGACGATTCCTGATCTGGTTCTGGGATGATAGACGCAACGCTGGATTAACATTTTTCTGGACGTAATAGGCTAGCCGCGAGGAACGCACTTGTATTCGAAGCTCTGACACTCAACATCAACAGTCCGTCCGCCCTTACCGTGGAGCTGACGAACTGCCAGCCGTCTTTCTTCCGTCTGTCGTACCTGTGTAATACCCGATTTAAATAGCCTCCATCTTTCCACAGTACTTTTTTGGTCCCGCCATGATCTTCTTGTGCGCTGCCGCTTTTTTATCTTTTGCCCTTCTTGTATCTGCACGCAATACGACTTCAAAGCGGGGCATGGCGTTTTCGGCGGCAGAGACGCCGGGAGACATCATTAATGCCAACCAGACTAAGAGTCAGATTGATTGGCAGTACGATTGGGGCAGTATCCCGCCAGAGTATCTGGTAACCGATGGAATTGAATATATACCAATGCAATGGGGATCTGCCAACATCGAGGGGTTCGCAGATGCAGTACAGAAACAAGGAGCTAAGACCATTCTAGTGTGTCGTCCTAATTTCGATTCTTGTGCGAAAACCTCATATCTGAAAAGGCGTTTAATGAACCTGACTTCGATAAAGAGTCAAATATACAGCCTTCTGAGGCCGCTAGCCTCTGGAAAAAGTATCTCGAGCCTATGAAGGCGAACGGTATTCGTCTCGGTGCACCCGCAGTTACATCAAATGGTCAACAGTGGCTAGCACAATTTGTGCAAGCATGCTCTGATTGCTCTATTGATTTCATTCCTTTGCACTGGTCAGTGCTGATGAAGGGTGATCCTCAATATGCTGACCATTTATAGGTATGGCGACGGAGTAGAAGGTTTCTATAACTACCTTTGGCAAGTTCATGGTACCTATCCGAATATCACTCTTTGGGTCACGGAATTTGCTTCGACGTCGTCGAACGCCACTGGTGAGTCTAGCAGAAAAGATTTGTACCTGTTTCAATCGTAAGTAAATACTTGCAGAGGTCGCCAATTTTCTGAATGCATCGATCGCATACATGGACACATTACCCTGGATTGAACGTTATGCCTGGTTTGGTTACTTCGTGAGTGAGAGACTTATGCTTTGAAAAAGTTTCCCTATACTATAAATACAGCGGCCAAGAGATACTGGAAAATACAGTAAGCTGTTGTACACTCCAAACAATCTCTCATGAACCGGCTGTGCAGACCTCCTTGGAGCGGACGGTAGCCTCAATACACTCGGACAGATATATGTTGGGGCCAAGACCGTTCATACTCAAATAATTTCTCAAACAGCCACCAAAACATTCACTTCTGTCAATGGTGCGGACAACCCGACGCAGGGTCTTGTCACGTCGTTTCCTTCATCTCCCAACGCTGCTCCTCGAAGATGTGTTTTATTTGGAGCAGAAGAACGCCAAGCCCTGGGCTTTGGCCTTGCCATTCTTGTATCCCTCATTGGAGCGATTTCGACTTTCTTCTAACTTATCTCGTGTTCAGTGTCATGTTATCTGCCCTAGCCCATTGACGGATTCATGTTATTTTATTGTGCCAATTTCGCACTGACATTACTTGACTCGAACCATAAGCGAGCATATTACATATTACATAGACTATAGACGATTCTGATATAGTTAACATTATTTTTTGCGACACGGCTTTCTCTCAATCGCAAGAGGGAGGGCAGACAACATCGAACGCGTCACGAGTATGACACAGTCGCTCCTGCGAAAGGCTTTAAGGCAGATCAAGAAATACCTCGGTACATCAACGTGGAATGACGTTGTCACATCTCCGGTCCGGACTGTATCTAGGCAAATTCTGGAGCTCTCTGTATGCATGATCACAACTAACAAACATGCAATATCAGGGAACAAGAACGCATTAAACATATCTCAAAGAGATCAGTCAGCCAGTTCTTGATAGTAAGTGATCTGAACTTGGTTTGCGAACCCCGCACATTCAAAAATTAGATCACTTTCCTAATTTAGCTGCTGACCAAGCATGGGAGTGAGCTGGTTGGGCCGGTGGAAATGAAGAACGCCCTTGTACCATGAAGGCGATTGCAAGCCTCTCATTACTCGCTTTTGCGCATAGAGCTCTCGGTCATGGTGACCATGGGGGACAAGTAGGTGCCAAGCCTGGTGAAACCATCATGCAGTATGCTCAGCGACACGTATGTACCTGATTTTATCCGCCAGTAAATTCATGAATCATGTCATATATAGATGTCTTCAGAACATCATATGTATGGTTTCATTACCCAATGCGTCTCGTCAATTGCCTGATTGTCTGTACAGTGACTCTTTTGACACACGAAGCTTCTTCATGCTGCACGATTTGAATCGGTTCGTGGCCGTATGCACTGCGTTTCGCCCCGTAACCTCATTCCTGACAGTGATGGATATTGGGGACGAGATGAAATAGAAGCTGTGTACGGTGTCCATCATGTTTACTCTACGAAGAAATCACCGGTTGGTTCTATGCGCTTCAATGGATCATTGACTAAGTCAGGTTACAGGATGAAGTAGCGCACCAAAAGAAAGCAGATCATATAGTTGACACCGTTCTTCGTACCTTGGATCTAGACAACGATGGACGTGTCTCTCCGGAGGAATTGGAAAAGGTTGGTTTAGACGGCCTCCCCAACTTTGATGACCTTGGTGCCGAAGGTCATCATTATGACGTCGAGAGCGGTAAGTGACATTGGTGACATTTTCATGGTCAGTGCAATATTCAATCACTTGACATCAGAATTCTTCCTACATCATGAAGGTCAGTCGAGGCATTCCCTTGGTTCTCGAACGCTCATGCGGTTTCTGTAGAACAACACCACTCAACACCAGAAACTCAAACTGACGAATCGTACAACCACCCCGAGGATTTAGAGCACTTTGCCGCCCATGAACGTATTGAGCGTGAAGAAGCTGAGAGGGAAGCCAAGTTCCAAGGTATTTCTATCGAGGAAGTCCTCCGAGACCACCAACACGTCGATACCCCGCCTCCAATTGCTGCCTCTGAGAACAACAAATCTGACCCCGATTTATCTCATCCACATGGAGAACAGATTGAGGCTGTACCTCCGGTGCAGGAGCCTCCACTTCCCAAAGTATCTCGCGTACCACCACCCGAGAAACAAGATCCCAACGTCCGATTTAAAGATGCCCCAGCTCAAGCGAAACGTAAGGGAGATTGGGGAGAGGGAGGTTACAGAGCACCCACAGAGCCCAGTGACAGGCTAAGGAGGAACTTACCTTATAAGGTCTGTTGTTTTGGTTCTACGATCGCAGGAAGCTGAATTGCTGACGAGCAGAACCGAATGCAGTACAAATTCCGCCGCAATTGGGGTGACTTCTAGACTGCTCTGGCGCACGGGCTTGAGTGAATTGTCCTATTATTATTACAGGTTGGGTTGCACAAATAATTCTGCATTTGCAACAGCTCAGAGAGTATGATTCGTTCATGTTTGAGTCAGTCTTGCTGTATCCCATAGCATTATAATCATCCTTGGTTCTCGCGGTCGCAAGGATTGAACAAATAACCATATCAAGGTATCATAAAATCGGGGAATATGTGTCGTGAGTTTGTTGTCAGCCTCATCGTCCATCAAACATGTCATCCAAAATACCCTGCTCTACCGCCTCCCAATCGACATTTCCTCCACTGGCATAAACGCTCTCATATGAAGTTATGCTCACATTAGAGAAGAATGGAATCAAATCTCGAATACTCTCAATCTGCCGTAATGAATTCAGCATCGGACGGCGTAAGGAATGCTGATCCGTTGAAGTTGTCAACGAATTAGGTACCATGACTCCGTTCGCACCGTCCTGAAACGACGTACGTCAAAGTTACGCAACCATAAGCCAAGAGCAAACGTACATCAACGGGAAGAGCTCCTGCAATCTCGGCAAGTTGATCCATCATGGCTTCAGGGAACCAGTTATCAGGACGGTATATTGCGTCAACTGTGTCAGTTACAAAGATCCATTGATGTCTGAGTATGAAGATTAAGCATGCCTGGACTACGTGGATTGATTGCGAAGAGCTTACATCTGGAACTCCTCGGTTTGAAGGACTAGCAATAAATCTAGACATTTGCTCGCTGCGAGGACCAGTTGTAGGTCCTCTGATCCATCGGAAGGTAATGTAGTTACGGCTTGTTCAAAGATACGATACTGAGTAAAGAGATCGCGAATCAGAATTAGGGACTCAAACAAAGACAAAAACCCACCAGTTCTGTCAAGAGCACAGGCCAAAAGCTCGTCATATTATTCGGTGAAAGCCGACATAATAACACCCGAATACATAGAAAAACTTCACACTGTACAGTGGGGGCCGTCACATTTCTGAAGATGTCAACCAGCTTCTCTTGGATTGTTGGAAGTTGCGTCAAGAAGTGATTCTTTTCTCCGGCGAATAGAATAAATGAAAGTCTTCGGACATTAAGAGACCGTAGCAGCATTTCGTACTCCCTATTTGTAAAGATGTTGGCTGAAGGAGCTGTCGCTACTTTTGCTACAAGATCGGTCAGCTTTGTACTAAAGCATCCCATGGTCACAGTACATACCAAGTAACTCAGGGAAGGCAGCTTTATCAGCATCAAACAAAACTTTGACAATAGGAGTCCATGGCTCTGCGACGCATGCAATGCAATTGAATAATCTGGTATCGTTTAGTAACTCTGATACTGGCGTCTTCCAGGCCTTGACAGCGGATGGAATTTTGGCCATCGCTTGTATGATTGCGAGGACAGGTGGGTCCAAATCCAACGGCCTGATACCTTATGGTAAGCCATCGGACGGCTGTTACAGGTAATGCCGAGAGACCCACCTTGTTCTTCCTCTCATTGCAGGATTTACGACATAGTAAACAATGTTGTTACACGCTGAAAGTATCTTGTCATTATCCACCATAAATTTGCGCAAGTTTGGTATGACAGAGAACGCCACAAAATTATTAATCTGTCAAATAATCATGGTCAGTGTCGACTCGACCTCTACCAATGGAGCATCACTTGTGAGATCAATTCTGTTGAAGCCCCGGGTTTACCTGAATCTGAAGAAACAAGCAGATTCGTGTCCTGCTTCTCATCGCTCTTCTGGTCTAGAAGAAGACCAGTCATAAAAGAGCTGGATATATGATACAAGTACGACTGACCTTGTCCAGGAGCGGGAGAATTTCGGCCATTGTTGCTCAGGGATTCTTTCGTAGTACGACGAATCCACGACCCCTGGTCAAACGAGCGGCCGACGAACATTACGCTAGAATCGAGAAGTTTTCCAAAATTGTCCTATAAGGCGGACTATGAGGACCTAGATGTTTCAGAAATCAACAACAACGCGCCTGCAACTCTTTGCGTATACGACGATCTTCCATGAACGTTGTTTCAGAGACTTTTTCAGACAACACAGTGAGACAACTGGCCGCAGGGTCAACCGATATCCCCAGCTGGATCTGAGTACTTTACCTGAGCGCTGCAAAGTTGTGTATCTTGAAATCCCGTGTACTACCGACAATGTCTTTGATTAGTTGCAAGAAACGGCCCCACACTTGTATGGCTATTGGCCCTTCTAGTCGGCGTAGATAATGTTCAAGAAACTTGAAGAGTACCCCTTCAGTCCTGAGGAGAGAAAGTGAGATAATCTTCCAGAAGATGGTTTGCCATGGTTATTACAAGTGCGGATTTATAGCCTGTTTCCTGCTCCTCTCATTGACACCTGATATACGGCAAGAAATACTTTCGCAAATCATGTGTACGGCGTTTTGAGCACTAGCAACGAGCACGTCAACGAGTTCGAATGCGGAATCTGGGGAAGCGTCCGGATCCTGAACAACGATTAGAAGATCGTGGACTTGAGCGAACAGGATGACAAAAGCACCTACAGCAGTTCGACTCCAACAGTCCACGACCGATTCAAAAACCTCAACAGCTTTAACGCGGAACAAGTGCTCTAAAACTCGACGACACCGTACCCGCGTCCGACTATATATCAGTGATAGCGAGTCATCCCTTGATGTCCATGTCGATGGCGTTGTCCAGGGAAGCATTGCCCAGATAGAGTACAAAACCCTGATTCCTTCATCTAGAGATCGATATGCTGGTGAACGGGCCTTGAGATAACAACACGATAAGCATATAAGCATGAAGCGCGGAACATGGATGCAAGACTCACGGTGAGCGTTTCATCTGAGATTTGTTGCGTACTTTCTGACCCAAAGACATTAGACACATAACCCAATAAACCGCTGTTCTCAGTCCCAGTCTTATCTTGCGGAGCAGATTCCTCTTCTGTTGAGCTCAGTTCCACAGTATAGGCGAGACTGAGCAATATCATTCGCTCCAGACCGTTAAGAAGCATGATCATTTCTGCGTCTGTGACACTCAAGAAGGAATCCTGAGCAAAGTCTTGGGCCTGAGACGAAGTGATGCGGACGTCCTTCAGCGATAGGGTTAATTGCCGACATAGACAATCGCTCAAAGGGTTAACAACAGCCTGGAGTGCTGGTTGGAATTGTGGTACAGCCATGAGTATGAAGTCAAGCCAATGTTGCAACACAGGGCGATTTGGTCGAACGGCAATGCCATCCACAAGAACCTGTATCAGCAAGGAATTAACCGAGTACTGCCGAGTTTCGGGTTCGATGTCGTGACCTGATGCACTAGTGGGACCGCCATCGTCCTGTCTATGCGCTGGCCAGGCTGCTGGATCATGAGAGGTCAAAGCAGAAATGAGTGAGTGTAGCAGATGTAAAAGCTTGTTCTGGAGATCGAGGCGGTGCCAGTGAACACAAAGATAAAGCTTTCCAATGACAATGGCTTCGATTCCTTCAGCAATGCCATCAACATCCCCACGCGCGACGACGGCCTGGAGCAGGTCGACAGCTGTAGACTGAATTATGGCGTTGTTTGGAAGCATGATAGGGGCCCATGATTGATCTGGCTCAGATTGGATGAACCTAAGAAAGACTCAGGTGGTGCCTCGGGTTAAGAAGAAGAACATACCATAGAACTATCTCGATCAGGGCATCAAAATAGCTCACGTTTGGATCAGATATACCGCCTAGATAGAATTTGAGAATGGGGATGTGAACTTTATCGTCTCTACTCACTAGCTTCAACTCTTTGAACAAGACCTATATGGTGCGAACGTCGGATTGAGGTCGCTTTTGCGGTCTTTGCAAAACCTTGTCCTCCGAAGCGAATGATATACAGAAGCAACTCTAAGAGATGATTTATGTAGCGCTGGTCAAAGGGGCATTCATAGAAGAAGACTTGGATTTCTCTTCCATTGACTGTTGCAGATGAAGAAAGTCGTCGTACATTTGGATCCAGAAGCTCAAACAAAATCGGATCAAGGACACTGAAACACATTTGGACCTTCAATTACCGCGAGTTTGCCATGATGCAACGCACCGTAGGTAGGATCTCAAGCTGCATCGCATCCAAGTTTCACCAATGCGCCGTAGGTTTGGGTCATCGCTTTTCAATGTCTCAAGCACGATCATCATTGGCACCTTGAAGCGGAAACCAGGAAGAAGATTATCCTCTATCACCATCTCGTCAGAATGCTTTTAATTAGGGAGAGAATACACACCTGACAGCCTCCACAAGACGCCGAAGACTTCATAACACTCGCTTAAGTTACGCGATTCTGGAGAAGTCATTGTTTGGGCTACAATTGATTCGACATGCGAGCGAATTGTCGCGGCCTCTAATGACCAGATGAGATTGACAGCTCGCACATGATACATTGCGTAGTTTACGCAGAGGTATTTGAGCAACTTAGTGACCAATGTAAACATAGTCGGCCTATTATCAATGAAAGGCCTGGGAACCAAATTGGTATTTTGGTGTAAAGCAACGATGAGCGAAACACTTCGGTCGACGGTTGCGAAGTTAGCCGACTACATGTAATGGCCAAGTTAGATGTTTGTAGCTCTCATACGTTGTTGTACCAACCTCATGTTCCAGCCCCTTGAGAATCGCTTGGAGCCACTCTTCAGGATTCCAAGCCAATGTTACCAAGGCAGTAAGTCTACTGGATATTCTGTCGAGGAGCGATAGACTCAGAGAAAAGACCTCCCGGAGAACAATAATATCCAAGGAAGAGGTGGTCAATGCCTGTGCGCAACAACGAGTAATCGTCGCTAGGCTTTCGAACGCTGAAATGAAAGGCACAACAAAGGAATCCGAGACAGATCCAGATATAGCTATGGGATCAACGCCGTAGAAACTACAAGCGAAGAGGTAGGGACGTTGCGTCGTCCGTTTCGCCTCAATTGGTCCCGTCAGGTCAGGTCGTTGCATCAGGGCAGAATGTGGTATATGAAGCAGCATTTCTTCTTGCAGCAGAAGAACTTCTTTGATTAAGGGAAATGATAACCTGGAGACACCACCTTGAACCTGAACCTAGATTTTGTTCAGTATCCAAGCATGAAGAAGAGGACGAAACCTATCACGTCTATGAGATCTAATACGGCTGTGAAAATTATGGGAAGGTGTATTGTTTGCATTTCATCATCTTGCGAAAAGGTTTTGAGTAGGAATTGGACCATGCGTATTGCCTGAAGCAGTTTTCTGAGTGTCGGCTATCCATACTTCAATGTAAAACTGTAGAACAACAAACCTCGATGTCTTTTTTGTCTCCAGTGATCTCAGCAAACATAACAGTCAATAGTTGTTTCCAGAGGATATGAGGTTCAACAGCCTCGTATAAGGTGCTGGCTGTCATTGTTACCTGAATCAAACTTATTTTAGCACGGCATATGCTTGAAGCAGACGAACTGTTGACTAACGTCTTCGCTTCCATCGGAAGGGTTATCAATCAGGTTCTTGATAGCTCTGAAAGCATCATAGACAAGAACGTGGGAGAGCGCTGCACCAATCTCCCACTTGTCTAAGAGAGATATGAAAATTTTGAAAGGTCTCGACTCGGCGTATTCCCCTGAGGGCGAAAACATCTCATTCTGAGAGTGGTCAGATGAATTTATGCTTCGTTGGAAACTTGAACTACACCTTCAAAGTTGAATATACAAGATCCAATCCGTGTCTTTTCAAATATTCTATTTGGTGTTCGCTTTTCTCGTCAGAACCAAGAAGCCAGGTATAGAGACGTCTGTTGAGAGATAGGTCACGACGAAGTACAACTCCAGAAGCTGCACGCATTAGAATCACGCGATCCTCGGCCTGTGCTTTTCTTACGGCTGTGCTATCCGCGCGCAGGGACTGCAAGAGCAGGTCGAGAGCTCCTCTTCGTACCAGGAGATTCTCGTCCTCGAGGGCTGCTGCAAATGCGCGAATCATCAGACCGATGTCCTTTCCAACGACCTGAGTTATATCTGAGGCTATGTCAATAACTACCAAAATACCGATGAGTATCACGTATACCTTCATCCGCGTTCAAACGAGGTAGCCGCCGTATAAGGTAATTAAGAGACGTTCCACGAGCAGTCGGTGTCGTGAGCATCACTAACCATATATTTTGGAAGAAGAATGAGGGAGAGACGGTTCCTGACAAGCGATCAAGCAGATTCAAGACCTGGTTCGATACCTGAGTACGATCCTTGTAAGCCGAAGAGTGTAATTGCATACCTTGTCAAAGAATTCCGACGTCTCTTCCTCTAGGCCAGGGAGCAGGGCAAGAATAAAGGATTTCATGACAGGACGTAGTCCAGACTGTAGTGGCAAGTAATGCGTATCAAACAAGTTCAAAAGTGTGGGCTGTGATGGAAGATTAATGTTTGAAACTACGTATTAACGTCCTTCGCACACCTTGACAGACGTAGCAGCATATTCAAAGAATGGAAACAATCCAGACGACCATATTGACAAGTCCGCCAGGAGTCCTTCAGGCTGCACAAGCACGAAATGAACAGTTGCTGTGCGGTAGTTGCGGACTCACTTACTCCAAGGACTGATAATATGTGCAGGTACACGTCTAGAGCACGCTGATGTACCCCGGTTGGAAGTGCGGGATTTAGACATTGTGAGAGACGTTTAGAGACGATTAGTTTCCGTGGTATCTCTTTGAATTGCATGTACGATTGAAACGTCTGAGCACAGACCGACCAATCTCATTAGAAAGATTCTCCGTATACGAGATTAGACTACCTTGAGTAGTTGCTTCAAGAACGCGATGAAGTCGGCCCATTCATGCACGTTGTCAAAAGAATTTAGACACTTCTCGACCTGTTGGGTGAATTTTTTGTATTTGGGGTCCAAAGCGAAAGCCTGTTGTGCTACAGCTAGCTCAGGGTAGTTCTTAAGACCAGATTTTGAAAGTTTGAGATTGACGAACCACGTTCATTCGCTCTCACTGATATGGATGCAGAGCCTTTCGTTATGGTCTTGCCCGAACTTTGGGTGTTGGAGATTTTCGAGGATGCAGAAGACATCACAACGTAAGGATCCCAATCAGTCGACCCGCGAATTAATGCGTTTCGAAGGGATTGAAGAGCTGCGAAGCAGCCTGCGAGATGGGCAAGGATAGACGGATTCTTGCCAAGGAGACGAGCACGTGACCCTACACGTCGCCCATTTTTGGAGTATATGACTTTTGAAAGTGACAAATAATGAACATTAGTGAACACGTATCTAGGTCTGATAGGACAATGTAAAGTGCAGCAAAGCATAGGAAAGTAAATACTATGGAACTAAAAATTCATGATCCAGGTGCTAATTCCGAGTCACCTTCGGAATGAGTAGCAGTAACAGTGTTTCGCATTTTAGTCTGAGGTCGAGTAGTTGTTTGTGGCACATCCGGGATTGAGGACCCAGAACGAGAGGGGGCAGCAGAAGCAGCTAGTGATGACATCGTCTTCACCTTGGCTTTGCCCTTGACTGGTGCCGACGCTGAAACCGCCGATGAACGAAGGACGCCTGACGACCGGTCCTCACCAGGTTTAAGTAGACTCGAGGCGTATTCCGACTCCTTTTCTCCTACCCATGTCGTTGCAAACCATCTTCCACCAGCAATTCCCCGAATTTCGCGTCGGGCAATCCGCCAGTGCCTCACTTTCTTCTTACTCTTGTCTAAAGGCAAAACGGGAGCAAATCCGGTTGGAATTTTCGGAGCTGGTTGTACCGGGAATGGTTTGGTAGGAAGTGGGTATTGTGGGAGTGGGGCATTTTCAAGGTTTGTCTCCTCTGTCAAAGGAATTGACACTAGAGTCCCGGTAAGATCAGCCCCTTCAGGATCAGGCGAGCCAGCATCGAACTGTATGGTGACCGGTGAGGATGCTGCTGTCCCCGTGTGTGCTGAGAAAGAAAATGAGCTTGACAATAAATACGGACAGAAATTTTCAAGAACCTTCGGACAGCCCCCCTGTGTCGTCGAGAAGAGGCACTGCAGTCTTCAGTCTGAGGGGAAACATTGCTTAGCAAGAACGTCTGAGAAGTTGTAAAGTATGTACTTCGTTGACTTTGCACGCGCCTTAGGGGGCTTCTTTGGGGCTTTCGTCGGTGTCCCCATTTTTGATTGACCAACCGGAGCACTGACACTCTGCTTGACATTGGTATCGTGGGGTCCGGACGGCGTAGCCTCAAACCATGTCACCGTCGGAGCGAGCTCAGTGGGCCCTGACGCATTCGTCATGGCTTTCTCTTGTGCCTTCCGCTCGTCTTCCGCTATACGCTTCTCGGTCTTCCGAGGTTTCCGCTTATTAGAAGTTCTCTTCTTCGCCGCGACCTCGCCTGACCGAGATGTGTTTGGAAGCGCAGTCACAGGCACAGGCTTCATGAGTTCGTCATCGTCGTCATCAATAAGTTGGTCCTCTTCCTCCTCCACTTCATCGTACTCGTCATCAGTAAGATTCTCCTGTCGTCGGGGCCGAGGCCAGGCAGGAGGTGCTTTAGTTTTAGTACGACGTCCACTACCGGAAGCCTTGGTCTGAGGTGGAGGAGTCTCTTCGTCTTGAAGAGTGGAAATCTCAGGAGCTTCCATGTCTATGTCTTGGTCCATATCAGGGATTTGTGTTGTAGGATCATAAGAAACCCAAGGCGATACACGAAACATTGATACTGCCTGTGGGTTGTTTGCATGTATTACATGACGAGGAGTCGCTGTCATTGACTACATACGGAATTGACACAAGTCTGTCCAAGTCATGCACATTGCATTCAATGGCCTACTTATGTCTCACTTCTATATGGCAATGAATGTAAGTGTAGCGTTTACGAATCATGCGGCAGGGGTCTTTATTTCCATTTTTCTCCGATAAAGGATCACAATCAGGAACAGATCTGCCTTGATTCGTTTTCATAACCCATCCATTTACTCAACTCATCGTTGATGACCATCACATGAGTGTCGTAGTAGATATGGGCTGTTGGCTTCAAATCATCCCAGTGTACCAATGCTCCTTTCTCGTCTCTTTCGAAATGAGTGCCAAGAACGGATGTTTTGCCTGCCAAATTGTTCTTCGATGCAACGCAGGCACCACAATTTTTGCACCTGTACCGAGTCTTGTATGGCTTCGCTGGAGGGACAAAGGAGTCGAGAACATCATCATTTGGTTGTTTATGTGTCCATCTGAATGCCGCAGTGGGGAAGTGAATTGTGTGAACAAAAGGAGCCCCTGTTAGACAAAAAAGAAAATTAAACACCCATTACTCAGATAAGAATGTCAACTTAGATACCTGAGAGCCTTTGGCAATTGGTGCAATGACAATATGCACGAAGGATTGGGGTACCAGTGACTTCGTACGAAATAGAACCGCAAAAACATGCTCCCTTGTAAACCTTAGACATGCTGGCGAGTGACGAGATATCGATGGATCAATGAAAGTCAATACTTGCGGCCTGAAGCTTGAAGTGTGGGAAACTAGCGCTCCATTCCGAAGCAATAATGTACTTGGAGTAACGATTGTTCTGTGAATACGGCAGAACACGTTCCGACGTCCCAAAGCTTGAGTTTCAGTGAGTGCGCAAGCGCGTTAGTAGGTAAAACTGAGACTCGTGAAGACCGCGGTATACTTAGCCTTGGGCATGGATGAAAGCTGTTCTGTGCTGTCTACCAATACAGTCCTTGGGAATTTTCGACGAGGCTCGCTCTCCCTCAAGTTAAGTGACTTCAATCACGAAACGTCCAGCGCATGAAGAGGTCGAGGTTCTATGCAAAGAATTCTCTGGTGTGTTGACTAGTCCTAGCAGACGCGAGTCCTGTAGCCTGCGGCACAACCGAGTGTTTTCGATAAGCGGCTGTCACTTGTAGTGTTGATCACGGATGTGCGTCAGAAGCCGCAGGATAGGCTCCCTTGAGAGGTGTACATCGACGCGAGTAATGTAAGAAGTCCCGAAAAAAAAAGAAAGTATGATTTCCAATTACATAATCAACTGCCGAATTTCTCCGCTGCCGGAATCCGATACGTTTTCTTAACTTTCGTTTCATAAAAAGTTTGGGTGTGGTAGGTGGTTTCGAGTACACTGGATCGCAGAAGTTTTGATGCCTTTTGATACTTCATTGCCCTTTGTCAAGGACACTTTGCCTCTTGCATCTGTGAACGGACGAGGCAAATATCATGGTTTCACCAACTGTTAATGTATGTCTCCTGTTTCTTTTTGTGAATATTGAAAGAGATTTAAATCTAAATCAGGTCGTTCGGTATTCTGCGCTCGCTTTTGGTGTCGCATACGGCTTCTATCACCGTCGCACACTGCAGGAGCGGTTCGACCAACAAAAAGTGGAGCATGCCATCCATGAACGGAAACATCTAATTGCCGAGGCAAAGGAGGCTTGGAAAAGAAAGAACGAGACGAAAGGCTCGACTGGTACGTCTTTCATTCATTCTGCAGTATTCCACTAGCCACGCTGGCGGTGGGGATACCAGCATTTTATCTGAGCTGACAATTCATTCTTTTGTAGTGATCACAGACCCCGAAGACCCTCGATTTGACCTAGAGAAACTCTTGCTTTCATTTGAGAAGGCATCATAGTAGACCTGTACGTTCCACAATGGCAGGTGTATAGATTGCTTTCCATGAACAGTTTTTTTGCGCGCTGCCCCACGCATTCCTCTCCTTACATTGTGCTAGTCACCTAATTAGATATCTTTACATGCGACCACCATGAGAACGACGGGTAGTACTTTGCTTGTCTTGAGTGCATTGTCGGTGAGCTGAGCAGAACCGTGAGAAATGTCGCGTCGCGTCAATTTGGTTTCTTCGTCGCCCAAGTTCAACCGTTCAACTTTTACCAAAGACTACCGTTCTTTAAGTCTGCTTTCATTTCTACTCTCGAACCCTAGAAGGCCGGTTTTTGGATAATACGAACATGAAACCGCAGGTTGAGGAGGTTGAAGATGATCTTGCGGCAGAGGAAGAGAACAAGCTCATCAACGAGGTCTGTCAACGCGCTCACCGCACCTTAGACTTCACAACCTTATACATCTTCATTTCTATAGGAGTACAAGACCTGGTAAGCTCCTCTGACAGGATCGTTCAATCACGCGGCCGTTTACTCAAGTGGGATACCTCAGGAAGAAGAATGCACCATACCTCTATGATGTTGTTATAACCCATGCTCTCGACTGGCCAAGTCTGACCTGTCAATGGTTCCCAGACAAAGAATCGTCCGTTTCATTGTTTTCACACCTTTTTTTATCCCTCAAGATGGCTATTCTTTAGACCCCAGAACAAACCCTACACCACACACCGTCTCCTACTTGGCACGCACACATCAGGGCAGGCCCAAGACTATCTGCAGATTGCGACGGTACAGATCCCAAAACGCGATGGGCCCACGTCAGGCGGCGACAAACTCGACTCAGGCGATTACGACGATGAACGCGGCGAGTTGGGTGGTCACACTATCCCCGCCGCACCGCGTATTCAAATCATCCAAAAGATAAATCATGCGGGCGAAGTTAATCGTGCGAGGTACATGCCTCAGAATCCAGACCTCATTGCGACGAAGGCTGTCACGGGCGAGGTGTTCATTTTTGACCGTACAAAGCACTCAAGCGATCCAGAGAAGGGTGGAATATGCAAGCCAGATATCAGGCTCGTTGGGCAGAACAGGGAAGGGTAAGTCCTTGATGCCAGTGATTACCTTAGAGGAGGATCGTTTACCTCATTTTTACTGCAAGGTTCGGATTAGCTTGGAATGCTTTGAAGAGTGGGCATGTCCTCGGCGCGTCTGAGGATATGACGGTCTGCCATTGGTATGTATAGTTTGTATCTCAATGGAAGTAGAGTTCACTGATGAATACAGGGACATTAACTCGTATACTAAAGCTAATACGACAATTGAACCGACTACAACTTTTAGAGGTCATACTTCGGTTGTCGGAGTATGTTCCCTATTCTTCCCTTGGTTCTTTGAAGCTCACGTAGATACAACTTAGGATGTTGATTGGCATGCGACAGATGAAAATATCTTCACCAGCGTTGGTGATGATAAAATGATGATGATGTACGTTGTCTTTTTGATGCATATTTTCTAGCATGCTTATCTAGGTACAGATGGGATAAGAGGAATTCTTCAAGTCCTGCAATGAAAGAACAAGCCCACGAACAGGAGATTCTTGCCGTCGCGTTTAGCCCTTCCACACCGCACCTAATTATTACAGGCAGCGCAGACAAGGTAGGTTACCCAAGTGACAATCTATGTGAATGTTTTTAGACTAAGTGGTGGTGATAGACGTGTATTCTTCACGACATGCGGACACCTGGAAGGACACTGCACGTCTTCGAGTCTCATACGGATGAAGTTCTCCATGTTGCTTGGTCACCACACAGCCCGAGCATCTTTGCCTCTGCATCTAGCGACCGCCGCATTAACGTATGGGATCTGTCTCTGATCGGACAAGAACAAACTCCAGACGACCAAGAGGATGGGCCGCCAGAGCTGTTGTTCGTTCATGGAGGTATACAACTTTCATTTTAAACTGGCCAATGCCTGATCGAAATTTGTCTCTAGGACACACGGCGCGCCCGACAGACTTTTCATGGGCGCCGGGTAAAGACGAGAACTGGACAGTCGCAAGTGCTTCTGAAGACAATGTCGTGATGGTCTGGCAACCGACGATGCGTGTGTGGGCGGGCGACGCAATTAAGATCGACGACGAAGAGTTGGAAGCTGATGGTATGGAAGGTGTTGAAAGTGCCCCTGCGGCAAGCGGATCTGGAAAGGGAAAAGGCAGCGCCAATGTAAGTCAGAGGAGCCAGAGTATGGATGTCAGTACCCCTGGAGATGATTGAACTTTGCAAATGTACGTTGCTCTTCTTGAAATACATGAGATAGGATGGCCCTTTTTCGCTGGGTATAATATTTACATGATAGAGGATGATGTACAAGCGTGCCGTTCTCCTATTCTTTACTGGAAAGCTCGTCTCCAAATAGTTGCAAGTTTCCTCATAGGAAAATAATCCGAATGAGCTCGAATAGTACTGTTGGAACAGATTGAGAATGCATGTCACTGAAAGAACACGAACGCTGACCTCCTCCACAAATGACAAAGATGATAAGGCTCAGAGCATAAGCATTGATAGGGCTCTTTTTCGCGAGCTGTTCCTGTCTTGATGGATGCGTAGGCTTTTTGCCAGACCTCGCGTCTTTCGCGAACTTTGCGTTTCGTTGACGCATCTCGAATTCAGTAGGCTAAAGGGTACCGTACCTCAGATAGCATAGAATTTAGTTAAATGGTGAAGCGCACCATGATTAGATACAGTATACAGGTGTGACGTGGAAATTACCCAGGTCGACTAGTACAAGTAGACCGATATTTGGCCGCGAACGTGGCAGTTAGAATGCCGGGCCGAGACCCGACGCACGTCATCAACACATGACTGCGGAATCGGGACTCGGAGATAGAGCAAGGATTGATCCCTATGCATCAAAAAGTACTTGTAGAGAGGACACGCAGAACAAATCGTCTGATATGAGCACCAGCTCGCTCAAACATTCTTATGTCGAAGCGCCATGCTGGGAAGGACTCCGAAAAGTACAGGACTCTCAGATTGTTTGTGGGGGGTGGTTGCATCCGAACGCCGACCCGATCACAAACTTGAATTTGTTTTCAAAGTCATCCATGGGCAAAGGCAAGAACTTAAAGGCAGCACTACAGTCTCAACAATCTCGTTTCAAAGCCAAGGAGAAACTATCTCATGCTGCACAACTCGCTGAGCAGCGCTCTCATAGGAATGTAAAGCCGCAGCATCCTAAGGGATCTTCTATAAATCTTCCATCAAATAACTTGAACAAGGGAAAAGGAAAAGCGACTCCTGCGCCACCACCTCGACGGACGACTGTCCCATTTCGCTCGACAGATACTATTCTTCTAATCGGAGAGGGAAATTTTTCCTTTGCACGTGCTCTGCTATGCGATCCACCGGCGGAACTACGTGATTTGCCTCCGAGAAACCTCACAGCGACGGCGTTCGATACTGAAGACGAGTGTTACGAGAAATACGGAGATGCTCGAGAGATTGTGGCCTATCTTCGACAGCGGGGCGCGCAGATCTTGTTTGGCGTAGATGGGACGAAGCTAGAGAAAACCGCGTCCTTGAAGGGAAGGAGATGGGATCACATAGTGTGGAACTTTCCTCATGCAGGTTCGGTTGCCTTGTTATTGTCAAGCTGTATCCATGGCCGTTTATTGCTTCATTGCCAGGGAAAGGGATTACTGACCAGGACAGGAATATCCTATCCAATCAAGTATTGATACTTGGATTCCTACGATCAGCCGCCAAGATTTTGTCACTAGGACCTGTACCTTCCATTACAACTCCACGCAAGCGAAAAAAGGCTGAGGACGATGAGGAAGAAGACGACGCGGAGGACGAGACGACACCTGTGGAGACAGAAGAAGGGGAGCAGTTGAAATTCATCACACCAAAAGAGGCTGTAAAAACTCGCGGGACGGTCCTTATCACGTTGCGGAATGTTGTGCCCTACACGTTATGGTTTGTCTTAACCTCTCTTGTGTTCAAGTTGTTATAAATTGACTTACTCAAGGGATGTAACACGACTTGCAAAAAAACCGCCATTGCCAACGACGGGAATTACACCAGCTAATCCACGATATACGCTTTTGCGTTCGTTTGCTTTTAATCGGAGTGTATATAAAGGATACGAACACCGCATGACTAAAGGAACACGGGCTCATGGGACGGGCAGAACGGGCGAGGGAGGTGAAGATCGAACATGGGAGTTTTGTCTTCAAGACGGTTGATCTGCACAATGGGCTTGTATTCCGTGAGGATCGTGTAGTGAGGATGATTATATATGAATTATTCTATACACTAAGACGAGGGCGCAGTACCTGTACCCGAGGCTGCAGCATCTTCTTCCAAACCCTTCTTCAATCCTTCCAATGTCCGCGCCAAATGACCCCCGCCTGCCTGGCTAAGGACTCCCGCTAGTTGCATACCCGGCGCACTGAGCAGTCCGACGATCTGGGCACGCAGTGTGTCCAATGTCGGAAGCTGCGACACGTCCTTGACACCCGCTGGCAGGAACACTTTCCCTTCAACAAGCGCACCCACAAGCTTTAGTTCGGGATAGAGAATTCGCCGTGAGCGCTTCACTCGCCGACCTGGTGTTTCTGGGTCCGCGTTTTTCTCTTGTTGCTCCTTCTTAATCTCCTCAGGGGTTTTTGGTGGTCGTGTAGGAACAGTACGCTCTAAGGAGCGCAGTATAGCATTGAGTTGCGGAGGATGGAATGACGGAAGTAAGAGGACGGCAAAAGTGCCTGTAGAGTCGCCGATCATCTTGTCTACCTGGTCTAAATTGATACCAGGGAATTCGCGTAATGTAGCTCCAAAAATACTGGTGCGGATGAAAGTGAGAGTCGGTTGAGGCTGAGGCTGAGGCTGAGGCTCTGGGGTGGCGGGGGTGGCATCAGAAACTACGGGTGGGGGTGGGGCAGCGCGATTCGAGGCAGTGATAATATCACGACGCAGTTGCACTAGACGATTAGCGGAGAATTGATCGTGGTGAAGGATGAGAAGAGGGCCATCTCTGCTGCCGTCGAGAATTCGTCTGTACCAATTGTACTGGAACGCTTTCTTGTCCTTAAAAACGCGTGGCAGCTTTTTGCCTGGCAGAATTTGTGCGGGCTTGACGGAGATGGCGTATCCGCGCGGCGCAAAAGGCGTCTGGGCCGCTGCCAACCGCGACGAGCAGCGCGCTGGACTCAACATCGCGCAGCCAGGAAGTTTGTGAAGGGATGCGGAGCGGGATTCGGAAGCCAACATTTCTTGTGACACGTAACGGGTAGTCACGCCAATTCTCCACTCCCCTCCTCAATCTGTGTGATTCTATAAAAGCATGTAAGACGCTAATGACGTCCATGAAATCTGGTTTCTTACTTTGTACAATAATAGGGACGACGATGACGAGTTTTTGTATGGAAGTTCCTCAGCACCGGCGCCTAAACATGGTGAGAATCTTCAGGGATATTCAATTGTTGGGGAGCTCTGTTGTTACCGCCTACAATCTTCAATGACATCGTTTTGACGCCTATTTTTTTTTTGTTTTTGTGTGATACGTTAGCTCCTCAACCGTGAGTTGTCATTCATAGTTCTGTTGGAACGTTGAATATAAACAACTGTACAGAAGTCCTTACGATGACCCGGTCGACTCTACGTCTACGACAAACGGTGTCTTTCCAAATTCAGAACCAGATGCAAGCGACGACATCTTTGGTACCCGAGAACACACGCGGACACCAGAAGTCCCCGTAAATGGTGCACCTCAAGAGCAGGAGGAGGAAGAGGAAGAAGTCGAACTTGGAGACGAGAGTGACGAGGATGTGAGTGATACTGCTATGCCGTTATTCTATGCCTGACTCGGTTTTTTTCATGAGGTGGAAATCATAATGGACGCAGCACCGCGGTCAATTGACTTTAGGTACACCGTTTTCTTCTTGTCTACACTCAGAAGGCTCATTTGCATCCAGGCAAGGGACTGGCAGAGGTCAAACGTCAAGGACATCCAGCTCGTCAGTCCCTACGCAACCCAGAGCAGGTAGACTCTTCCTAGTAGGAGACATACACCCACCAACTAAATTGCCCGTTCCAGCCACGCAATCCTTACTCACAACCGAATACACTCCAATCTCCCGCGGCGGACCTCCAGAAGCCGCAGCACACGCTCCTGGACTCACCCATTCCCAAACCGCGTCCCATGGCCCCGGTTCTTCCGCTGGTTCCTCACACTCCCAATCACAAGCGCCCGGCGCGCAGTCCTCAGAAGCCGAAATGCACCCAAAAGAAGACGACGGCGTCGATCCCTCCACTCTGCCGCCCGTGACGGCACCGCCATCCCACCCTACCGTCGACCCGACGGTGACAGGTGTAATGGACGGCCGCTCCATTCTCGATTTCGACCTCAACGCCATGGCTGAAAAACCCTGGCGACGACCCGGCTCCGATATCAGTGACTGGTTCAATTACGGATTCGACGAGACTTCATGGGAGGCATACTGCTACCGCCGCCGCGACCTGGGTGAGCTCGCCAACGTGCTCAAGACCAATGTCATCGTATGTTGTCGTTTTTCTCCCAAAAAAGACCAGCGGTCATAATTGACCTCTTTACTTGATGTAGAACTTTGCGGGAATGCAGGAAGAGCAACTTACAGCGCTCCCGCCTGAAGTGCGACAGATGGTTATGACTGGGGCGAACGCTATGATGAATGGGGCCGCGAACACCGGTATGATGGGCCCAGGTGTAATGATGGACATGTCCGGGATGATGGGGCCCATGGGCATGGGGATGGACATGGGAATGGGCGGCGGGATGATGCAGATGCAGGCCGACGGGACGGGGCCAATGCAGCAGGGAGTGGCCAACGGAACGCCGGAGCAGGGCGCGCAAGGGAACGTCGCCGTTGGAATGATACAAGACGCCGGGTTCAATGGACAGCAGCAGGGAGACATGATGGGCATGGGCATGGGCGACGAATACGCGATGCAGGCACGGTTGTTTTTCGCCTTTTCCCCTCTGGTTTGCGCTGACAATCCCGATTGTAGCAACCAGCCCAGATGGGGCAGGCAATGTACCAGGGCATGGAAGGACCGCAGCAAGTCGTCGCGCCTGTGCCGGTACCAGGCGGGCGTGGTGCGTCTCCCGCGGCGTATCGCGGGCGGGCGCAAGGCATGAGCCGTGGCCGCGGTTTCCCAGGGCGGGGTCGTGGGCGAGGCGGATTTAGTGATGGTCGTACGTCGAATTACCTGCCTGGATAAATTACCACGTTGTTGACGTTTGAGCCGTGCTCTGCCCTTGTTTGAACGCATACAGCGCCGCCGCCTGTGCCGGTGCGTCCTGCGTCGCCACTTCCGCCGGGGGTCCCGACGGGTCCGCGAAATCAAAGTAAGTACAAGGATCGCGACGGGAATGCGCCTGCTGTAGATGGTCTAGACTACGGCGGTACCAACAAGGATCTTGGGATGGGACGAACATCCAGTGGCGAGCCAGACGAGAGGAGTATGAGTCGGTAAGTTGGTACACTTTTCTTGGATCTGTAGTTATTGAAATCGTTCGGCAATAGAAAACGGCGAAATTCCCCGGGACTGGACGATAGTCGCAGCTCGAAGCGGCGTTGAGGAACGCAGTACTTCCCCTCTGCATGTATATATTTCCTAATATCCCTACTCTTATTCGAAATATCCCGTTTGAATTTCCCGAGATGACAGACAATAACAGTGTTCAAAAAGTACATAATATACAGAAATAAGACTTAGTTCCAAGCCTGGAATTAATAATAGAGTCAACGTGAGTACGTATGTATCATGAAGCACGCGCCGCCGCCCTTGCGCCGCCCGCTCTCCGTTTTCCACCGCGTCCAGAACGTTTCGAGTTTCGTTTGAGGCGGCAGGCGTTACAAAACCAGCGGCCGTCAGGCGGGACGACGAGGCCAATGCAAGCCAAATGAAACTAACAAGCCGCACTCATTAATCGCTGATCGACCAAGCAAGAATAAACATACCCATTCTCTTTCGCACTGCGAGTCGTCGCACGCGATCATCTCTCCATAGCTAATGCCATTGCAGATACAATATCGTCGGTCGTCGCCGTCGCCCTCTCCGTCGCCCGTATCGCCCGCGTCGCCTGGTATACCCGGGCCGATCGTGGTGTTGACCGGTATGATGGGCATAGTCACACCTCGCGACACCGGCATTCCCGGGCCTTCCAGCTGCGCCGCCAACGGCGGATTCCAGTCTTGTGCACCAGGGATGCCCTGAGGCACGGCGTGGAGATTGTACGCGGCGGGGTGGTGTAGTGCGCCATTGGGGCCGGCGCCGTTCTGGTACGGATGCGCGAGGGAGCCGTGGTGGGACGACGGTTGGGGCACACCGTACGCGTCGCGCCGCGAGCTCCCGCTGTGCCCGTTTGGGTGCATGCCGTTTTGGTCGTATGAGTCGCCCGCGTGCGGGGTGGCGCTGCGATTGCCTGCAGAAGGCCGTGAGCGCTTCGAAGTAGTCGCGGAACTTGCCCCGCGCGCGCTGGTTCCGTTGGCTGCAGCACGGTAGGACGAGGTCCCGTTTGTTGGTGGAAGGACGTGAGAGGTGACGGAGACGAGGGATTCGGATGGGGAGGCAAGACGGTCGGTTCTGGAGGGGGCAAGAGATTAGAGTATTGTAGACATGTCGATGGGGGGGGAAAAACATACTTTTTCGCTCGGGCTCGAGAACGGGGATTGAGTTCATTCTTATCTTTCTTGGGCGACCGCATGATATCGAGGTCGTCGTCACGCTGCAGCACTCGCTGCCGCTTCTTTGCGGGGCTGGGGTCCGGCGCGCTGGTCAACAACGATCCATACCCACCCCGTCTTCTCCGGGTGTTCTCTGGCGGAAGGATGGGCATGAACGACCGCGCTGAGACGTGGGGGTATGTGGTCTTCCTGTCGAGGGTGGACGGGTCAAAGTTGGGGATGTGCTCCGCAAGGTTCCTGAGGTGGGCTATGTTGTACTTGAGGTTGTCTGCAGCCTGGCAGGCGACGCGAATCTTGTCGTCGCCGCCGAGTTTGAGGCGGGTGGCCTCGTCGGCGATGTCAGCGAGGAGCCAGAGGCGGTCTTGCTTTGCCTCCTTGTTCTCCTCGATCATGCGGGTGAGTTTGTCGATTTTGGCAGTGAGAGAGGCCATGGAGGAGGACAGGACGGCATCGAGCTCGCGGAGGTCGGCGAAGCTGCGTGAAAGCTCGAGGGGGAGGGTGTCGAGGGTGTGTGTGTACTCGGAGAGGAGGGCGAGGGAGTAGGGAGTGTTGTCTGGCTGGTCGATGGGGGCAGCGGCGACGGCAGAGTTGCGGGAGGGGGGCATGGGGGCAGCTCGTCGTTTGGAGAGAGTGGCGGTCGAGGACGGGCCATCCAAACGATATTTTGCTCGACATTCGGGGTTATCCAATTTTACTCACGCTCACACAACATCTCGCCGGAAAACCTATTTGCTCTATGGATACAGCTGGCCGTGGATAGACTATACAAACTAGATATGTTGCTAAAGTATGGTTGCGCATGCAAGGATCGACGCGTTCCTTTTAATCTCCCCGCATCTTTCACTTCCGTCTCAGGAACTTTTTGAACACGTTCGAGCTCTGGGATTGAGTTCTTGCGCGCTGTGATGGTGCGCTGGACGATGACGAGGTCAACGCAGCGTACATGGCATGGGTGTCGCGCGGCGACTGATGGAATGACATAAAGGCATGTGGTGATGTCGTTCCAGAGGGGAAGAAGCCGTAAGTGGGCGAGGAGGGGACGGTGTATGGATAAGACGGCATGTCGGTGAATCGAGTTGGCGTGGAATGGATGTTGAGAACGCAATGCAGAAAGAGTGCGAGGAAAGGACTGTGGTGGATGCCCGGCTATGCTATCAAAGAGACGTCTGTTGCGTCTGCTGCGTCTGCTGAGTGTGTGCGAGGTCAAATTCGAGTGTTGTTGGTATATCTCGCGACGAGCAGTTGATCAATATCGTCTCCATCGAAATACCCAGCTTAAATACGCATTCCAGAGGTTCCCCGGTGGTCGACTTGTCACTTTTTCGAGCACAAGGGCGCTGCCTTATATGGACGTTGCTTTGTCCGGATTTGTATTTTATCTGCAACAGTCACCAGGCATGACCCGGTATCATGGCTGATCGATGACCGTTGCGTTCCTGTCAGTAGCACTTTATCAGAGACCACAAATATTCCGCGCCATGATCAATGATCCTTCTGCAAAATCGCATTTACGTACGAGAGCCTGCAGTCCAGATAACAAGGCTTGACACAAGCTTGCTCTCCGGAATCGTTGCCATTTTCGTAACAAACACTTTACTCGAATTTGTCCTTGATCCTTCCAGATCACAAATGACGTTGTACTTCAACGACTTGGCGTCGCACGTTGTACTTTTACTCTTGTGTGCGCTTCCCTCCCTTCAACCTCCACAAACCATATTCTGGGTATATTTGTCTAATCCAAAGAACATCCAAGAAATTACACAAGGCGGCACGAATAAACCACTATAACTTAATACCACCCTTTATGCTCTATACGAGGGTGGTTTCCCGATTCCGATGATAGAAGCCGACGATGTCGCCAGGGTACACTGAGTCTCTGCATCCTCCAAAGAGGTCCTCAAATTAGCACGCGTCCGAGACCACGATCTCCTATGAAGCCGCTCCAGTATAGGATGCGAACTACAACCGAAACCGTAAAAGCTACCAGCTTTCTCATCCATAGCCCCACTAGCGGCTCGGGAGCCTGGCGCAGGCTCTGAGAGCGTGAAAGGCTGAATGAGAATCGACTGATGCGATCCCGGGGCTGCATCCACCAGCTTGTCTGTCATGCGATAAGCTCCGACGCGGTCTCCAAGCAATTACTTGAACGCACCGGGATTGGAACTATAATCGACCGTTTGTATTGGGAGAAAGTGATCACGACGTCGCATTCGACGTCGTCTCCAATAAAGCACAGCCGCGACGAGTGCCGCCAGAATTCCGATACTTCCTATGGTTAAACCTACAATTTTTCCCGTGTGTCTGCTTATGTCGCTCGACCGCTCGGATGTTGGAGTAGCAACTGGGCTAGTGACGCTTCGTGATTCTGAGGTCAGGGTGGGTGGTTGGACCGGGAGGAAGGAAGTACTTGAGGCGGCATTTATTGTTGCTGTAGCATTGGAGAAGGAGGAGGAGGAAGAAGAAGAAGAAGAGGAAGAAGGAGAAGAACTTGTGGTTGTGTTGCCTGTTACAATACTCGATGAAGTACTCGAGGTAGGAGCCACAGATGAGGAGGATGGCTTTTTGTGAGAAGTCGTCACAGATGGGGGAATCTCTGGTTCTGTATGTGTTGAACCAACTTCGTTAAAGTACGTGTACACCAAGAAGTCGACGCTATACGCGAGGGCGTCCACATCTTCGATTTCAATTGACATTGTGTGAAACCCGGTACTTAATGGACTTTGAGAATATAACAAGAAATTCTGGTGTTCCCAGGGACCTCGAGAAGGTGATACATGCATTCTTACAGTCGAATTGGAATCGAGTGTGTACCGCGCCTTGACGAAGCCTGTAGCATTCACTGGCATGACACCATAGACGGCAATAGACGATCCTAGAAAAATAAAAAAGACATATCTCAGTCCTATAGTCACCCACGAACAGAGAAAAAATCATATGAACCTGTGAAATTGAATGACACGGAAGACCCGACCGTCCTACTCTGATGAGTGGAATTATGAAAGGGCCGCGAGGCCGGCTTTCCATCAGATCTATCTGGACCGTGACGCATCCAGTTCTCACTGTACTTCATTAATTCGTCGTTGTCGTCGACGATGATTTGCTGTCCCGTTTCCAGAGAGGAACTGTTGACAGTAACAGCCGCAAAATCCAACACCGTATGCGTTAGATTTCGTAGTTGTATCGTGTGGGTACCGCCGTGCAGCATCGGTGACTGCCACCATTGACAGTAACTGCAGGCATAGCCGGCTGGGAGGGTCGTATCGTATGGCTCCTCTTCATCAATAGTTACTGTCATCTCCCGAGGTTCTTTATGCGGATACAAGCGACCATAGAGAGCAATCGCGCTTCCTAAAACCCCAAGAGAAGTAATTTTCAGTATCCGTACTTTGAGTGAGCTACACAAAAACATACCAGTGAAGGTGATATTAATAGACCCCGGAGCTGGCCCAGACGAAGCCGAAGTATGATTAAACCACTGCTCTCCATTCTTTGTGGTCCACTTCCCGCCTCCATACACGATACTATCTGTCAACGCAGAGTCAACGACAACTAGAACGTCTTCCGACATCGCTGAGGAAGAGAGTACAGTAGTAAAGCAACAAACATATCCCTCGGACTCGACGCAACCATCAGCCGAAAATCAGGAGAACAGTGGTGGAGGGAGACATCACACTGAACGCTGTGAGTGTCCATCACCATCATGCGTAGATGAGATGGGAACTAAGTTGTGTGGAAGGGACAGATCCATGGAGCCAGCGGTGGTGATGCAACGTGATATTTGGGGTGCCAAATGGTATTGCGCGTCAGAGGGGAGATCTAGACTAAAACCAGCCCGTTGGAGATTCGAGGATGGCTGTTGATGTTTAAATAAGCGTTTCGAATGACCGGTCAAATCCTAGGAATCACTAAAACGATACATCTCGCCTGGTCAGTTCCTATGGAACAATCGGACCACGGGTTGATTTACCTATCAATCGTTTTCGTCGCCCAAGCCACGGTTGAGGTGCGATATTCTACAATGCTGGATAGAGTTGTAACGAGAAGGGAATAGTGGGGTTGGATTTTGAAACGTCAATCGCACAAAGTATTCCTGTACTATTAGGACAGCCCGTGACGCATAGTGCTTACTGGACCAGATGTTCATCGGGTGCTGTGACAGGTCGAAAAGTGTTCTTTATGTGTAAACCATATAGTACAGCCTTGATCAAGTAGCACTATTCATAACAAGATACGGTCATTTCTCTGACAGCGGGAAAACATGGTATTACAGACCTCATTTTGCAAGGTGTTCGCAATCTGTTGTAGCTCGTTACAGTAGCTTGCCGGCGGTATCAACTCATTCATTCATTGCAATCTGTTGTGATGCGTTAAAAGGTACCAAAAGTGTCGAGTTTCCCGCCGCGTGACGCGAGCACAACATCAGACTCAAAAGCTCCTCGTAAACATTCCGTCCATCATCTGGATGATGTTAAGATACTCAGCGATCCAGTCATCTCAGCAAAAAAAATTGTAATCACACAATAACGTTGAATAAAGACCATGTATTCCCAACACTTCTACCATACTCAGTATATCCAACTACCTAGCGCTGGATATCCTAGTACTAAGCTATCAATTCTACTCGTTCTAGTCGCCCATCCTCTAATCAAGCTCGTTAATCTCGAAGTCGCGGGCACTGAGCTCGAGGTCCTCCACGAGGTCGCGTTTATTTTTTTGGTTGTTCTGGTTGCTCTGACCGGAGCTCATACTTGGAGCATGGCGGACAAGACCTCCGGCAAGACTGGTGAGGAAATTGCGCACTTCAACGCGGTCTCCGAATTCGCGGGCATGGAGGCGGTGCCTGTGGTTGGACTTGTGCTCACCCTCGGGACGTCCGGCGGCGAACTCGGCTTCGCGCTCGCCCTGGCCGTGGTGGTTGTGGCGGTGGTGATCTAACTCGCGTTCGAAGAGCTCGTCGTTAACATCGCGCGACATGTGACGGTGTCGGCGACCACCCTCACCGGCGGCGAAACTGGCTTCGCGCTCGCCCTGACCGTGGCGGTGGTGGCTGTGGTGATCAAAGTCGCGTTCAAAGAGCTCATCGTTGACATCGCGCGACATGTGACGGTGTCGGTGACCATCCTCGTGGCGTCCAGCGGCGAAACTGGCTTCACGCTCGCCCTGACCGTGGCGGTGGTGGCTGTGGCGATCTAGTTCGCGTTCAAAGAGCTCATCGTTAACATCGCGCGACATGTGACGGTGTCTGTGTCCATCCTCGTGGCGTCCGGTAGCGAAACTAGCTTCGCGCTCGCCCTGACCGTGGCGGTGGCCGTGGTGATCAAATTCGCGCGACATGTGACGGTGTCGGTGACCATCCTCATGGCGTCCGGCGGCGAAACTGGCCTCGCGTTCGCCCTGACCATGGCGGTGGTGGCTGTGGTTCTCAAAGTCGCGCGACATGTGACGGTGCCTGTGTCTATCCTCGCGTCCAGCGGCGAAACTGGCCTCGCGCTCGCCCTGACCGTGGCGGTGGTGACTGTGATCTAGTTCACGTTCAAAGAGCTCATCGTTAACATCGCGCGACATGTGACGGTGTCTGTGTCCATCTTCATGGCGTCCGGTAGCGAAACTGGCCTCGCGCTCGCCTTGACCATGGCGGTGGCTGTGGTGTTCAGAGTCGCGCGACATGTGACGATGCCTGTGTTCATCCTCATGACGTCCGGCGGCGAAACGGGCCTCGCGCTCGCCTTGACCATGGCTGTGGTGGCTGTGGTGATCCAGTTCACGTTCGAAAAGCGCATCGTCAATGTCACGCGATGAATGTTGGTGCTTGTGGCCGTTCTTGGGGGGTTTCGTCTTGCCAGCCGCAGTCTTGCCAGCCGCAGTCTTGCCAGTCGTAGTCTTGTCAGCCGCAGTCTCGCCAGCCGCAGTCGAAGGAGGCGTAGAAGCAGTATCAGCGGAATTACCATCTGTGCGATCGGCAGTGGCACCTTGCTTGCCCTGCTGCTGCTGCTGGTTGTGGTGGTTGTGGTGGTGGTGGTGACGGTGGCGGTGAGGTTTTCCACCAGCAGGGGATCCACCGGCGCCAGAATCAGAGCCACTAGATCCATTTGCTTTGGGAGTGCCGTTCGAATCAGAGGCATCTGCTCCAGTCGCTGTAGTAGTGCCGTTCAGCCCACGCTCAAAAAGCTCCTCGTCGAAATCACGAGTAGAGACGGCGCCGGTGGCGGACGAGGGGTGATGCTTGTGCTTGTGATGATGGTTCTTGCTTGCTACAGTGTTCGATGAAGGCGCGGCATCGGTGGTGGAGACATTATCGACGGAGGGGGCACCATCATGCTTGTTGACGGCAGGCGCGGCGGAGACGAGAGTGGAAGCAGCGACAGAGGCGAGGAGAATAGCTTGAGAGTACTTCATTTTTTAAGGATGATAAAAAGTGTGTTGAGGAAAAGGTCAGTCCTGCTGAGAGTTGGGAAGTTTGGTCTTTGGGTGATACTCAGAACCTGCTGAGGATTGGAGAATCAACGACCACCAGGTGAGCCTTCTTATACCATGAGCGATGAGATATCCCACGTTTCGTATGGCTGTGGAAATCTTCATGCGGAACACACGGCATCCGTACGTTTGATGCGAGTCGTTCAGTGATGTTGATTTGGCTGTAACGTGAAGTCAAATTCTATGAGACGTCAAAGATCCATTCTGATGTCAACGTAACTTGGCCTTGTGGTGCCTCTTCCCCCTATCCTAACAATTCAGAGCGTGGTTTTTGGCCAATTCATAGGACTGAGCGGACGTATTGGTACAAATGTTGTCAGTGAATAGATTTGTCATGGCCTACTGTTTGTGCGAATTAGTATTACTGAAACAGTCTCGAGGCAATCGTTGCTTGATCTTTGTTGCCTAACCACGACCTTGGAGATCACAGACTTCAATCATGATGGAACGATGGACCCAGGTGCTGACCTGTGCTGAAAGAATTGATGTTCTGTCAACGATGAGTGGAAAAATCCGCCGAGCCATAGCGTGATTGTGTCTCCCAGATCTTAATCAATATGTTATGTCTATCATGCGTTCAGTCTGTTTTTCTTAAAGAAAGCAAAAGAAAGAAAAGAGATCTACATTACCCATTGGTTTTCCAGACAATATTTTACAACCTTCATCGCTTTTGGTTGCCGCTCTGCCGTTCTGAGGAGTAACATTCTGTTTCATTAGTACCGGGCAGGATCACGATCAAAAGAACCTTGTAGCCGCGCGAGAACATTGAACAGGGTATCGAATCACGCCATGACACGACCACTTCGACGTCCTGATAAGTCCGAGTCAAGGCTACATCTTTACTCCAAGGACACAATCATTGCAAACAAAGATTCGATCATGTTCAGTTTCCATATAGATGGCATCAAAGTTGGTTTGGACCTTGAAAAATTTCCTTCCTGGCGCGCTAAGCATACGGCACACGGCAGCCGCCAACTTGGACGTTTTGTAAGCTGTGCATTGCATTCGAAAAGTGTAACAATCAGATATACGCAACAAAGGGTATACACTTGAGTGGGAAACCTTGAGAAGACTTCAAGTTCCAATTCAAGTGTTGAGCTAGAACACTGAGGACACGTTTCAAGTATCTCGAATTCAGCACAAAGGAAGCAATTCGAATTTCAACAAAAGGTTCTCATTTGGACTTTTCGTCGAAAGGGTCGTCATCGTCATCATCTACACAATCTAGGTAATCCTAGAGAAGCTGTGAGGTTGCAAAGAACGATTTGGACAGTGTCTTTACCTTTAAATCAATATCTGAGACATCCACGCTCATCGCCAGTACTTTCTCAGTCGGTCTCTCGATTTTTTGCTGGTCATTTAACTCGGTAGGCCCCTAGGATCCATTTGCTAACATCCAAAAATTTCCAGCAAAGACTTGGAGAAGTGGACTCACAGTCATCTCAACTTTCGCGGTATCCGGATTTATCGTCATAGAAATCTCAGAGGTTTCCTGAACTTTCAACACTGACTCCGACTCAGCAACCTCCTGGTACCCATATGCTAGCATTCAGAACTGACGACAAACACTTGTTCAAGACTCACAATTAGATCAACATCTGCTGCATCCACACCCATGGCCATAGGTATCTCAGTCTTACCCTTATCATTCAGCCCTGACACAGAGTCCTTAGCCTTCTGGATTCACATGGTAGTGTTGAATATTTCGGAGAAATACTTGGAAAAGTAGGCTTACTTCCAGACCAACATCTGCCGCGTCCTCATTTATCACCATAGATTTTTCAGTTTCTTCCTGGTCCATCAACACTGACTCCGACTCCGTGACCTCCTGGTATAACATGATAGCAGTTAGAGGTCTTGATTTTTGACAAAAGTTTTGAAAAGTAGACTCACTTCCACTTCCGAATCAACGTCTACTACATCCTCGTTTATCGTCATAGATCTCTTAGTTTCTTTTTGATCTTTCGCTACATCCTCGTTTATCACCATAGATTTCTTGGATTCTTCTTGATCTTTCGGTACTGACTTTGATTCCTGATTTACATGCAAGTGTTCAATTTTCTTGCCAAAAACTTGAGAAGAGTGGACTTACAATCACACCATTATCACCCATAATCGGCTTCTCGTTGATTTCCTGATCTCCCGTCGCTGGTTCTGGCTTCGTAGCCTCCTCAGTCACACAAGTAATGTTAGTGAAATTTTGACAAGGACTTGAAGAGTGAGCTTACAATAAGACCATCATCATCTGCAGCATAATCAGCCATCGGTTTCTCGTTCTCTTCTCGATCTTGCGCTACTGATTCCGGCTTCGTAGCCTGTTTACACATTATAATGTTAAGTACTTTTTGACAATGACTTCCAAGGATTGACTTACATCAAGATCAACATTTTTGGAATCCGCACTCATAACCATCTGTTTCTCGTTCGCTTCTTGACCTTGCGTCACTGACTCCGACTTCGTACCCTCCTTTATCACACATGGGGATGAAAACTTTTCAACAAGGACTTTTGAGGTAGGCTTACATCCAAATCAACATCCTCAACGTCCACGCACATAGCCATCGGTTTCTTATCATTTTCCTGATCTTGCGGGACTGATTTTGACCTCTCAGCTCCCTGTCGTTCATTGTGTAATGTTGAAGATCTCCTGACAATGTATGCATTCGGTGGTGGGGTCGTCGTGAAGAGCCCTACACCGTGTTTGCGAACCATTCTGGGTGACTTGTTTGACTCGTGTTTGGAGATTTGGAAGTTCGTATCGGTTACTACTGTGGCATTTCCTGACTGTGACTCTGCTTGAGCGTGATCTGAAGCGGGTGCGGTTGAGGGTGCGGTTTGGGGTTGAGATGGCTCGTTTTCAGGGGACGATACCTCGATTATGGGGAACGGAAGATGTGGAGAAGGGGGCAGAGAGGGTGAGAGAACTTGTGTAGTTGATGAGGCGGTAGGTATAGGTTCCGAACTGCTTAGCGCCGTCGAAGTGGGCGCCAAAGACAATCTCGAAGGGGACGAATCGTGGTCAACCTTCCTTACTTTATAAGGCTGATTCGTCGACAGCTCAGATACACCAACATTGGCGTTCAGAGGCACTGATGTTGGCTGACTCTCGTTCAACCTGCGTTCTTCTTCTAACCGTTCTAGTAATTCCTGTTTCGCCTTCACCCAGTCTCTCTCAGGCACAGGAGGCAGCAGGGCACCTTTGTTGGCCTGTGCGTCGGCTCCATCGTTCCCTCTATCACCACTGTGACCTTTCACATACTCCATGCGGACCGGTTGTCCCATGAGAGCTCGGGCTTCCAGAAGAGCAGACGCATAGATGATAAGCTCCACGTTTTTCACAGCATGGCCCCCAGCCGTTCGGAAGTTGTTGCGCTTCCATTTCGGTAGCCACTGGAGGAAACCTGATCCATATAAGGTGAAATGACACTAGAAAAGTAACGATGTTCACACATTTAATGCAATATTGGGAATCAGTCTTGATAAGCAATGGTCTCTTGCTTTCTGGGGTCGTTTCGAGCATACGCACAATCGCCTGTACATGTGTGTGTCAGTCATCAGCTATATTTGCGTCTGACAAGAAACACCGACAATCAGCTCTGCCCTGTTGTTCGTTTGATCTCCAGGACAGCGTTCTGCTATGTTGCTGAACACAATCAGAATCCAACCAGATTACAATAGAAAATTGCTGACCGTGGATCGTTCTCTTCCCACCATACACCGACACCTGCGATTGAACCTGCTTGACCATTACCCTTGCAAGCTCCATCACAATACACGACGTCATAAGTCGATTCGTCTCCCACATCGCTTGGAAGTGCACGTTTCTTCCCTTTCGAATTCAATGCCGTGAGAACAGGGGAACTAGATGTTGAAGGTGCGGACAACCCATGGTCCTTGGACAAAGTCCCATTAACGAAAGCTTCAGCATCTGCTGCATTCGCAAAGCTTCGGTACTTGGCTCCAGGATATCCTTTTGTTTGTTTCTCGCAGTCACCCCTTCACCCGTAGTTTAAGAATTCATTCAATTTGGAGCACGGAGGTCCTCACCATGTCAAGAAGACCCCATTTTGACGGCCTTTCTGAACAGCATAGAATTTCTTGCCTTTGGAGGCTTTTGGCATGTTCACTGGCCTTCGGGGAAGTCGTGAAAGGGAGTGCGGAAGAATGGGGTGATGACGGTGGATCCGGATGAATCTCCAAAGGAAGGAGTTTAATAAGGAGCGTGCCAGGTTGGTGGTCAAAAGGTAAAAATATCGTCACGTGTTGTGACCGGATCGCGTTGGCCTCGAGCCCTGGAGACAGTGCGCAATTTCAACTGAGGGATCATGGATTTGATTGCTGTAAGTATCTAATACGAATGCGCGGCAAAGTATAAGAAATATTTTCACTGTGTCAACACAACAATAGTTGTTGCTTGACTGCTGGACCACCGTTCTCCATCGAACTTTCGAAAGAATATCTTGTGGCATTTCTCTTCAGATTAGAATTTCCTATAGATCCAAGGCGACATGCCGACCTGTCCATGGATCAAATTGATCTCGATAATTTCGCAGGATGTCGAGACATTGTTTACGCTGCATGAGAAATAAAGAAGAGATACTGCTTGACGCGCATCGTTGCAATGCTCGTTGTAGAATGATGAGCAATCAGAGGATAAATCCGAGTTCCGACAAGCTTGGTTCCATACGGTCACGGCGGATGTTGAGCAGATATGGCGTCCAGTCCGACGGAAATCTTTCTCCCTCCGACTTTCCCGTATCCCATCAAAGTCATATCCTTAGACGCACAGCCTACCTCCTCCATCCAGCGCGGTACGCGCCTCCTAGGCTATTCCTACGTCCACCTCTCCACTGTTCCCGACTCCAAGCCAGAGACCCGCTTCGGCACCTGGGATTCGGCCATTGAAGGCACTCTGGAAAAATGGAATATCAAACTAGGTGATGTAGTATCCCAGCACAGGGCGAAAGAGCGGCCTATCGTCGTTGTCGCTGAGCCCTGTAAGCACGGCATGCAACTCAGCGGGATGTGTGTTCTCTGCGGAAAGGACATGACAAAGTGAGTTGGTCATCTCGCTCAGTCGCAAAATCATACTGAATGTGGTCGCAGCACCGACTACACAGGCTTTTCAGACGCATCTCGTGCTTCTATACAAATGACCCATTCCGCATTTGGGCCTACCGTATCTCTTGAGGAGGCCCAGCGGATCGAGCGCGAGACAGCAGAGAACCTGTTAAAGGCACGCAAACTCTCTCTTATCGTCGACCTCGACCAGACGATTGTCCACGCCACAGTCGACCCGACCGTTGGTGAATGGATCGCAGAGGGCGAAGGATGGGAGGCGCGACAAGCAAGCAAGGCATCTACGAGCAAGGCCGCACCGGAGGATTCCGACAACACCTCCTCTGATTCTGACGATGAGTGCAATCCTAATTGGGAGGCTCTCAAGGACGTCAAAAAGTTCCGGCTTGGTCCCGAGTCCTTCGGGCCGCCTTCTCGGTTTTCACAGAGAGGCAAGGGCAAAAATAAGGCGATTGAGAATGAGGGATGCATGTATTACATCAAACCGAGGTGATAGCACCAGTCTGTTGAATGTCAACTTGACGTGCTGACGGTCTTCTAGGCCTGGCTGGGAAGAGTTTTTGCAAGAAACAGCCAAGATGTATGAGATGCATGTCTATACTATGGGTACCCGAGCATACGCAGAGGAAGTCTGCGCCGCGATCGATCCAGACGGTAAAATATTTGGTGGCCGTCTATTGAGTCGAGATGAAAGCGGAAGTGAGTTACATCTTCTGATCCGTGGCACAACTATTGACTCTATTCGAGGCCTAACTCAGAAGAGCCTACAAAGGTTATTCCCATGTGATACTTCCATGGTTGTCATCATCGACGATCGTGCAGATGTCTGGGAATGGAGTCCGAACCTTGTTAAAGTTGTACCCTGTGAGAATTTCCATATTTCTCTGTTGCACCGACTGACAAATACTCTAGATGACTTTTTCGTCGGTATTGGCGACATTAATTCGACATTTCTACCAAAACTGGAGCCCCTGGCTCCCGTTATTCCGTCTCCCACTACTGTGAAAACATCACCCCCACCTGGTCCTTCGGAGAGTCCCATAGATGTCACCCAGGAGGACACCGCGTCCGCAGCTACCCCCTTGGTGGTACCAGAGCCTGCTCCACCTTCCGAAAGCGACAGTGCCGAACTTGCAAAGACAGTGCTAGTGACGCAAAACAATTTGGCTTTAGAAGCTCAGCTCGAAGAACGGCCTCTAGCGAAGAAACAAGAAGCGCTTTCCGAGAGCGAGGCACCACATCAGCATCATCATCATCATCACCACCACCATCACGACGACGAAGATACTGCAACTGAAACTGAGGAGGCCACGCCAAAAGAAGAGGAGCCAGAAACGCCAAAACCTGAGAGGAAAGCTTTACTGAAAAACGATGATGTTGAGCTACAGCGTGTCTCCAAGGTATGCATAGATCTTGACGTGATGGAAATGACTCAACAGGTCCTAGATCTTGCATGAAGTCCACAATCGCTTCTTTAAATCTTATGACTCGTTCAAAGGTCAGGGTGCCTCGGCCAAGAGACGCGAAAAGCCGCCATATGACGTCACGGTACGGCAAAGCATATTAGTGGACAAGAGACATTTCTTGACGCTTTCACAGAGAATTATTCCTCGGCTACGATCAGAAGTTCTCGAAGGAGTGCATATCCTGTTTTCAAGTGTGATACCCCTTGATACTCGTCCAGAATCCACTGAGATCTGGAAGATGGCGCACATGTTCGGAGCGCGGTGTTCCACCGAGCTCAAGCCTGATATCACACACGTTGTTGCAGCCAAGGTAAGCTTCCTCTTACCAACGTAATTCAGAATGAAGTCAAGCTCCCAATTTGTCAGCGTGGGACCGTGAAAGTGGACATGGCGCGAAAGCGCGGCGGTATCAAGATCGTGTGGTTGGCATGGTTCAATGACTCGATCGCGACGTGGAAGCGTCAGGACGAGACCTCATATTTTTTGGAAGAACCACATGCGCCGGGTCATACCAATTCAAGTCCTATAACTGGACCAGAGCAGATATCTTCCGACCCTGAGCCAGATGCGGATGACTGGGACGAGGAGATCGTACCGGAGGCGAAGGATCCAGGCGCATTAGAGCTCAGCGCGATCAACTGGGACGACATCAATAATGAGGTGGATGCTTTTCTGAATGAGTCCGATGACGAGGACGATGCGCGTAGTGATGGGAGTGGACTGAGAAGCGATTTCGCATCGGAAGATGAGGATGGGGTCAGTGACGTAAGGTCAGCCGGCTTTCTGCGTATGCTTGAGACCGGGCGCTGACAATGCCGTTGTGGCCTTCCCTGTACATAGTGCCACAAACACCCCGCGAAGAATTCGGAAGCGGCTGAGAAGTGTCACGCCCTCTGATAGTGGGAGCGTAAATGGGTCAGGGAAGAAGAATGATGATGTTCTCCGGTCGCCCCTTGCCAAGCGGAAGAAGCTGGCCGCGGAGCGCACTGGATTCTCAAGGTTGAAAGATTCGATCTCTGCGGATGATTTGGTGGAAAATAAAGTAAAGGCTGGTGGTGGTGTGGCGAATCTTGGTTCGCCGCCCAAGGAAGCTGACATTGAAATGGAGGACGAGAATGACGAAGATGACGATGGTGAGGAAGAAGATGACGAAGAGGATGATTTCCTGGCGAGAGAACTCGAAGAGGAATTGGGATGATCATCAGGGGATAATGATGGTCCGGTTTCGATTTTTTTCCCTTCTCTCTTTCCCTTCCATTCCTCATTCGAATGCTTTAACCTTGTATATTCATCGCTGTATCCTTATGTACTCTCTCTCGATTAATATTGTGACGTTGGCTCTTCCATGAGCGTTAAAGTTGAAAGAAAGAATCAAAAGTTCAATCTGTCATATGTCCATCTGTCAACTCTGCTCTCTCGCGATCGATGTACATCAGTCTCCCTGATATCAAATGTGTCATGTTAACATTAAGCCACCAAGGGAGTCGGCATTCTGCAGGTTTTACATGGCATGAAAAATTGTAGTGAAGATCAAGAATAGAAAAGACTGTATAGACATAAATCACGACTTGGCGACACAAGGTAGATAAAGCATCAAAAAGTACCACAAAAGAACGGCGCCCGCAAAGGTACGAACACTAACAGTGACAGGATAAAGACTGGGCGCTCATTCTCGCGGACTTGAGGGCGAGCTTGCTTCTTGATGCCGCACATCCAACTGGGAGCCTTACATTGCGCGTTGTATCTGATCTATACAGGGCGGGGGGTAATATAATCTTCCGTCGTCGAGGCTGCGGAACGGGGTGACCAGTGATACTGGACTTTTTGGTCTGATCCATATTGGCCGGCGAACACGGGGTCCGTGTGCTACGTGTGGTCAGATACTTGTTGTTCCCGCTGGTTATTCGGGCTTTTGCTATCTTGACGTGCGGCGGCAGTGGCAGCATGCGGGAACCCAGATTCTTTTTCCCTACTTTTTTCAGATTAATTGAAGGAAACACGACAGGCCGGTTCGGTTGTTGAGCGCAGCATCGCGTCAAAGACTCGCAAAAGCATGGGGGCTGGACTTGACGGGGTCCAAGCTCAGGGTAGTCGTGCATAGTCGGCGCCGGCTTTCCGGGATCGCTATCTTTACGTACAGTAAAGTCAGTGACAACGTACAAGAACCCAGATTTTCCCCTACTTTTCAACGACAGCGGCTGGGTCGGTCGTTGAGAGCACAACATCGCGTCAAAGACTTCGAAAAGGCGCGGAGGGCTGCAGTCGCAGTTGCAGTCGCAGCATACGAGAACCCAGAATTTTTCCCTACTTTTCAGATGAAAGGGAACACAACAGCAGCCTATCCAGTCGTTGAATGCAGCATCGCGTGAAAAACACGGGGGACGGGGCAGAAAGTGACTGATACATCGAAACATGGCTGAGTATGTTGTCAGCAGACGGCGAATGTCTCTCAGAATGACACACAGATCCTGTCAAAACCAAAATGATCACAAGCCCACGAATGTTGTGTTCTGCAGTCGCAGTAATATACAGAACCCACATTCTCTCTCTTTTTTTCTTCTTCAGATTAAAGGGAACATGACAGGCCGGTTGGTCGTTATCGCGTGAAAGACGCGAAAAAGCCATGGGGGGCTGGACGGGTCCCCGCACATGAGCGACCGACCGGCGGGGGACAAACGTGAGTGTGTTGTCGGCGGAGCGTTTTGCCAAGGCGCTGCATGGCGGAGTACGTTGTCAGCAGAGGGCGAATGTCTCTTAGAATGACACACAGATCCTGTCAAAACCAAAATGACTACAAGCCCACGAATGTTGTGATGAATTCCATGATCAAAGAAGGGCTGCAGTCGTAGCATACGGAACCCACATTCTCTCTTTTTTCAGATTCAAGGGAACACGACAGCAGCCGGGTCAGTCGTTGAGTGCAGCATCGCGTGAAAGACACCCAACCCAGATGTCTTGATCTTTTGAGATGGATAAAACGCGACTTCGGTCGTTGAATTCAGCATCGCATGATAGACGCTAAAAGGCACGGGGACTGGGGTGGACGGGTCCCCGCCCATGGAGCGACCGACGAACGAGGAAAGTACGCGTGCGTGCGTGGCTGAGTACGTTGTCGGCGGACGACGAATGCCTCTTAGAACGACACGCAGAACCTGTCTGATTACAAGCCCACGAGTGTTGTGATGAACTCCGTGATCAAAGAAGGGCGGTAGTCGTAGCATACGGAACCTACATTCTCTTCTTCTTCTTCTTTTTTAGAAAAATAAAGCGTTTTTTCAGATCACATGGAACAAGATAGCAGAAGCTTGAGTCGTTGAGCGCAGCACCGCGTGAAAGACTCTGGAAAGCATAGACGGAGCGACCGACGAGGGACGAACGTACATCGACGCGTGGCTGAGTATGAGTATGTCGTCGGCGGAAGAAGCAGCGAATATCTCTCAGGACGACACAGATCTTGTAAAAACCCCAAAGTGATTACTACAAACAAGCCCACGGATAATATGACTTGCAAAAAAGGGACTTGGATGACAGTGTTAAGAAACCCCAGAATGATTACAAGCCACGAATATTGCGATGAAGTCCGTGCGCATGTTATACTGTTATACTACCATGGATTCCTCCGCGCCACTCTCCACGAGCCCAAGAAAACTCTATCCATAACAAACAACGAATCCTTCTCGTGTAATCACAAACACTCCCCGCCGGTGAATGCGCCACACCTCCCTACCAACGCAGACGCACTTTGGCTTAGCGTCCCCATGAGACGCAGGCACCCGATCAGGTATGTTTTGCCCAGCAGGGGGTGGGTGATTGATAATGAATGACCGCCTCCGTGGATACCATTCTTCGCGCGTTACCGACGGATCCCAAGCGTCTCTACCACGCCTCGCGGGATCCCTTCGGGGTGTCTGCACCCGCGACGCCTGCACGGGGGCGGACCTCGGTCTTAAGCAAAAGGGTATTGTAATTAGGGGTATCGTATGCCCGCAGCGGCCTCTACGCGCAGCACCTCAGCGCGGAGCGCATCGCGGCCCTCCTCGAGCCAGTGGATATACTCAACCGCACGAAAAAGGACGCCGCTCTTCCCCTTCGTCTGGCCCTTGCCGCGGAGGCCGCTGCCCTTGGGCCGGCCGCGGGTGGGCATGCCGATCTCGTGCTTGGAGCCGGCGGGGGCGAGGAGGGCGATGAGCTGTGCGTAGCCGTCGCGGATGGCGTTGCGGCGCTTCTGCTCGGACATGATGTGGTTGAGGCGTTTCTGGGGCGAGGAGAGGAGGGGGCGCGCGCGTGCGGCGTGTTTGTCGTCGTGGTCTTGGGGCGGCGCGGGCGGCGGCGGGGGCTGGGAGGACGTGGATGGGTCGGGGTATGGGCTGGCAAAGGGGTCGTGCTGCCAGTCGAGGGCGCCAAAGTTGTCGAGGAAGAGCTGGAGGTCGAGGGTCTCGTCTGGGGAGAAGAGGTCGGCGGAGGGCGGGAGGGGCGGGGGCGGGGGGAAGAGGGCGGGGTCAAAGGCAAAGTCAAAGTCGGGGAAGAGGGGCGACATGGTGGTGGGAGGCGGGTGGGCCCGAGTTATGTCAGCAGAGGGGATGCCGTGCCGGGATGGGCCGGGTTACGTCAGCGATGTCGGGCCTGAACGCAGAGACGGCGGGGCAAGAGACGGCGGGGGCGATTGACACCCAGCAGCTGCAGCAGCACCCCGATCTGATCCCGCCGCCGGGCCCGCCGGGGCCGCCGCCGCCAGAGTCCGGCCGCAAGGGTGCGTTTCCCGCCGATCGCCGGCGTTGCGGCGCTGATGCTGATCCCGCCAGCCAAGACGCCGTCCGTGCGCAGAGCCTGCGTCGCCTGCCACAGCGGCAAGACGCGGTGCAGCGAGCAGCTCCCCTGCCAGAGCTGCGTCAAGCGCGGCCTCGCCGCCACCTGCGCCTACCCCGACCCAGACAGCGACCAGCACGTCCCCCACGACGCCCCCCTCCACGCCTTTGCCCCGCCACCCATGTACGCCACACTCAACAACACCACCCTCACCCACCAGCAGTACTACAGCGACTACAACGGCGCCTACACCGGCGCCTCCACCTCCACCTTCCGCACCGCCAAGCGCCCCCGCACACTCACCGACGAGGAGTCGGCCGCGATCCGCAACTTTACCCGCGGCGACTTTTTCATCGGCAACAACGCCCCCGTCCGCATCGACACCCGCCTCCCCGTCCGGCTCACCCTCGGCGACGGCGACCAGGTCCATTTCACCATCGGAGAGACGCTGTGATTATAGTTTTGTAAAATGTACTATGTAGCCTTTTTTTGATTGCCGGATTCGTCTCAAACATGGACAACGACATGCTCAGGCTCTACCAGATCGTCCACGAGCTCAGCGAGCAGCTCGCCCACAACCAGAAGTTTGCTGCCTCTCTCCAGGCGCACACCGCCGCCCTCAGGGCCGAGGCTGCACATGCCGTCTCGGGCTTTGCGCTGCGCCGGTTCAACACCGACCTGTCCAAGGGTGCGTCTGCGTGCGTCGCCTCGCTGGCGCTCTGACCCGCCCCGCAGAAACCTTTGAATCCGAGCTCGAGCGTGCGAGTGCAAAGACGGTGATCGAGAACCAGATGCTGCTGCACGAAAACAAGCAGCTGAGTGTGCTGCTCAAAGAGTACGAGACGACGATGGAGACTATCATGTCCAAGTTCCGCAACCACGCAGTCAGTGCGTGTCGGTCCCCATCGTGCGCCCGCGACTGACGCTTGTCCCCAGCTCGCAGCCCAGCGACACCAGCTGACCCTGACGCGCCACTACGAGACCCTGCTGCAAGCCCGCGAGACACACTCCATGTCCTCTGACCTCCTCTCCTCGACCGAAACGGCGCAGGTCCTCGCCCGCCTCTCGCACCACCTCCGCGGCCTCGTCCGCTCAATGGCCGGCGAGCCCCCAGACGACACCACCAACGACTCCTCGCCCGCCGACCTCCTCCTCGCCCTCGACGCCTCCCCCTACCCCGCCAACGACTGGGCCCTCGACCGCGAGTCCGAAATCGCGCGCCTCGAGCACGAAAACGCCCACCTCCGCCGCCTCCTCCGCATCGACGAAGCGAGCCTCGCCGCGTCCGGCATCGCGCTCGACCCCACACGCGACGACCCCGCGCGCTTCGCGCGCATCGTGCCGAAGCGCATCGTCGACGGCGGCGACCCGCGCCTGCGCCCGGGGTTCTGGGACGACGCGCCCCCGCCTCCGCCTCCGCCGCCCCCGCAGGCCGCGCACGCCGCGCACGCTGCGCTGCAGCAGGAGCTCCCGATCGCGCAGGGGTACCTGCAGCCCCCCGGCGCGGGCGCGGGCGCGGGTGCGGCGCTGCAGCGCGCGCTGGATCTGCAGCCGGGGATGAGGATGGGGACGCGGGGACAGGGGCGGAGGTCGGGGATTATCGGGCGGGGCGCGAGGAGGGGCGGGATTGGTGGTGTGGCGATGGACGGGTGGCAGCCTGCAGCCCCGGGCCCGTGGCAGGGTCCTGGTGGACCTGCGATGGATTTGATGAGATGAGGGACTGGAATTGTGTTTACGCAGACTAGAACTGTCTTACGCCACTAGCATTGTGTTTACGGAGACTAGAATTGTATTTACGCAGACTTGCTTCCATGTTGGCGCATCTCCCGCCCGAGTTGTACGCTTGTATCCTCGACCATGTCCCCGACAAGCAGACGGTCCTGGCGCTCACGAGGTGTCTGCCGTACGCAGGCATCCCACTCGACCGTCTTTTTCATTCAATCCGCATCACACAGCCAGAGACCGTGCCTCTTCTCTACCGCCGCATTCGGGCTCCCGGCGCCTCGCACCTCGTCTGCCACTTGTACGTGGAGACCTGGCGCGTCGACGCCGACGTCCTTGTCAACCTCTTGCGCCTCCTTCCAAACCTGAGGACTCTGACTGTATGGATTGGCCCAAGCGACATCTCGCCTGAGCATCTGGAGGAAATGTTCACGCCTCCCATGCCCAACTTGGAGTACCTGTCTTTGCGGTTTCGGCCCTAGTAAGTCCCCACCGCGCCAATCCTCAATTCATGACCGACGAGGCAGCAGCGTCAACAAGGCCACGTACTACCAGTTCCACAAGGTGCGTTTCTCATACACACCTTGACAATAACCAACATTCTACAGGGATCATACTTTGACTCGACCCTCCACGCCCTCTCCGCCTGGCCCACCTCACCCAAACGCCTCTCCATCGTCCAAGACACCCCCGACACTGCCGCAGCCACCCCGCGCTTCGCACAACCCATCGTCTTCTTCCGCCTCGACCCCTCCCTCTCCCGCCTCATCCACGCCCACACAGCCCTCACAGCCCTCCGCATCCGCATCCCCACCCGCCCAATCACACATGCGCTCACCACCGCGCACGCGCGCGCACCGCACCTCACGTTCCTCGACGCCTCCACGTGCAGCATCGCTGAGCCTGACGTCGAGGCGCTCCTGATGCACCACGCGCTGCGCCACCTCGTCCTCGATGCGTGCACGGGGCTCTGCTGCGCCCCCGACCCGGAGTGGTGGGCTGCGCTCGCGCGCAGGCTCGTCCTCGCTGGCCTGAAGAAGGCACGCGAGCGCGAGAAGCGCATCAGAGCGGCGTACGAGGCGGAGTACCGCTTGCGTGTGCGCTGTGTGGCGGGCAATGCCGCAGGGGGAGAGGGGGGGGAACCGCAGAGGCACGAACCGAGACGTGCGAAGCGCGGGCGACGCGGGCTCACGAGCGCGAGCGTCACGCTGCGCCAGGCGTCCCCGTCCCCACCCCCGCTCCGCGCTACGACGCCAGCCCCACCACGCGCTGGCCCGCCTGTGCTCCCGCCAAAAGTGCACATCATCCCCACGCTCCCCATGCTCGCGTCCCTCTCTCTATGCCCCGCGCGCACGGGGGGCACGGCGGGGATGGGCGCCGCCGCGCGCGTGGCGGCGCAGGCGGCGTGGGCACGCGGGTGGCGCGAGGGTCTGCGTGTGCTGTGGGACGCCCGGGCGCGGGTGGGTGCGACGTTTTCCCGTGTCGGGGGTGCGGTTCCTGGTGTTTCGGGGCCCGGAGACGGGGGAGGGGGAGGGGGAGGTTGTGGGGCTGGATGATGTGAGGGTGGGAGGGGAGGAGGGGGTATTTGAACGGGGTGGGGGTGCGGTGGAACACGTGCCTGTTTTGTGTTTTGCTGGATTGGATGTTGCGGATGATGGGCATGAGCCTGGGTGTGGGCATTTTGTTGGGCGTGAGGCTGGGTTGGAGGGTTTGTGAGAGTCCACTAATCATAACCTTCAACTCAACATAGGGAGACATGCTATAGATTAACAAGAGGCGCACACCACAAGTGCGCTGATTAATAGACGAGGAACTACGTTCGATAGATGAACTGTAGGATTTTTTCACGAGCACGCAGAGGCGCGAGGTTGACATTTATACCTGGGCTCGAGCTCAGATGGCGGACAAATTATTCTCGAGCAAGCGGAACGAGGCATTAGTGGATCTAGTGTCGGACTGTATCTCTACCAGAGTCTGCCCAGGCCATGAGATATCAGCTAATGATAACCTTAGGAGACATTAGAAGACATGGTATAGATAGACGAGTGCGAACTACGTTGTAAATAAGTCGATAGATGGACTAAAGGGAGCACGTGAGTTGCAAGGTTAACGTTTATAACCGGGCTCCAGCTTTGATGGCAATTAATCTCGAGCAAGCAGAACGAGGCATTAGTTAACCCAATGTCTGACGCATCTCTACCAGAGTCTACAGCTACCATTCGATGAGCTCGCTCAGGCCGTGAGATATTGATATCAGCTAATGATAACCTTAGGAGACATTAGAAGACACTGTATAGATTAATAGACAAGTTCAAACGTAAAAAAAGTCAATAGATGGACTGCAGGATATTTTCGCGAGCACACAGGGGCGCAAAGTTAACATTTATACCTGGGCTCCAGCTCCAATGGCGGACAAATTAATCTTGAGCAAGCAGAGTTAACCCAGTGTCTGACCGCATCTCTACCAGAGTCTACCCATGCCATGAGATATCAGCTAATGATAACCTTAGGAGACATTAGAAGACACTGTATAGATTAATAGATGAGTTTAAACGCAAAAAAGTCAATAGATGGACTGCAGGATATTTTTGCGAGCACGCAGGGGCGCAAAGTTAACATTTATACCTGGGCTCCAGCTCAGATGGCAAACAAATTAATCTCGAGCAAGCAGAACGAGGCGTTAGTTGATCTAGTGTCGGACTGTATCTCTACCAGAGTCTACCCAGGCCATGAGATATTGATATCAACTAATGATAACCTTAGGAGACATTAGAAGACATGGTATAGATAGACGAGTTCGAACTACATTGTAAACAAGTCAATAGATGGACTGTAGGGAGCACGCGAGTTGCAAGGTTAACGTTTATAACCGTGCTCCAGCTTTGATGCCAACTAATCTTGAGCAAGCAGAATGAGGCATGAGTTAATCTAGTGTCTGACCACATCTCTACCAGAGTCTGCAGCCGCCCAGGCCATGAGATATCGATATCAGCTAATGATAACCTGAGGAGACATGATATAGAGAACAAGAGGAAGACACCACTACGACAGTTGGACAGACGATTTTGAACTACGTTGTAAAAAAGTCCTATGGACTGTAGAGAGTGCACACAATAACATTTATAACCAGGCTCCAGCTTTGATGGCAAACAAATTAATCTTGAGCAAGCAGAACGAGGTATTAGTTAACCCAATGTCTGACGCATCTCTACCAGAGTCTACAGCTACCATTCAAAGAGCTCGCCCCGGCCATGAGATATCGATATCAGCTAATGATAACCTTAGAATACATTATGAGACATTGTATAAATTAATAGATGAGTTTAAACGCAAAAAAGTCAATAGATGGACTGTAGGATATTTTCGCGAGCACGCAGGAGCGCAAAGTGAACATTTATACCTGGGCTCCAGCTCCAATGGCAGACAAATTAATCTTGAGCAAGCAGAGTTAACCCAGTGTCTGACCACATCTCTACCAGAGTCTACCCATGCCATGAGATATCAGCTAATGGTAACCTTAGGAGACATTAGAAGACACTGTATAGATTAATAGATGAGTTTAAACGCAAAAAAGTCAATAGATGGACTGCAGGATATTTTTGCAAGCACGCAGGGGCGCAAAGTTAACATTTATACCTGGGCTCGAGCCTTGATGGCAAACAAATTAATCTTGAGCAAGCAGAGTTAACCCAGTGTCTGACCGCATTTCTACCAGAGTCTACCCATGCCATGAGATATCAGCTAATGACAACCTTAGGAGACATTAGAAGACATGGTATAGATAGATGAGTTTGAACTACATTGTAAATAAGTCGATAGATGGACTGTAGGGAGCACGCAGAGTTGCAAGATTAACGTTCATAATTAGGCTCCAGCTTTGATGCCAACTAATCTCGAGCAAGCAGAATGAGGTATGAGTTAATCTAGTGTCTGACCACATCTCTACCAGAGTCTGCAGCCGCCCAGGCCATGAGATATCGATATCAGCTAATGATAACCTGAGGAGACATGATATAGAGAACAAGAGGAAGACACCACTACGACAGTTGGACAGACGATTTTGAACTACGTTGTAAAAAAGTCCTATGGACTGTAGAGAGTACACAGAATAACATTTATAACCAGGCTCCAGCTTCGATGGCAAACAAATTAATCTTGAGCAAGCAGAACGAGGCATTAGTTGATCTAGTGTCGGACTGTATCTCTACCAGAGTCAAAGAGCTTGCCCAGGCCATGAGATATTGATATTAGCTAATGATAACCTTAGGAGACATGATATAGATTAACAAGAGGCGGACACCACTACGACAGTTTTACAGACAAGTACGCTGTCAAAAAAGCCAGTAGATGGACTGTAGGATATTTTGATGAGCACGCTGATGATAACCCTGGGAGACATGGTATAGATGAACAAGAGGCAGACACCACTACAACAGTTGAACAAGTGCGTTGATTGATAGACAAGTTGAGTGCCGCAAGGCCATGGCAAACATACGAATCCTGTTGGACCAAACATCTCTTTGGATTTCGTCACCAGAGTCTATAGCTACCGAACGAAGATTAAATAAAAGCGTGATTAACTTTTGGGAAAGATCTTCAAGAGTAGTGGGCAGCGGAATGGAAGCCACAGATAAGAGTGTCGGACCGAACATGTCTTTGGATTTCGTCACCAGAGGCTATCGCTACCGGATGAACAGAAGTATCATGAAGAGAGCTGGCTCAGGCTGGATGATATTGATCAGCGAATGATGACAACCTTAAGGTGACATGAGGAGACACGCTGTAGATTGACGAGCCTGATACGGAGAGGTACAATCGGACGAGTACAAAGCAAAGCATGTCTCTCTGTATCAGGTGCTTCCGCATGACAGTTACACTCGAGCTCTGATGGGAAGCGAAGTAACTTCTGAGAAAGACATTCAGGAGGAGTGGCTAGCGGAATGAAATCCACAGATAAGAATGTCGGACCGAATATCTCTTCAGCAGAGTCTATAGCTACCAAACGAAGATTAGAAGAAGAGTTATCGTTGGGACCGGATGATATTGATTGTGAATGATGGCCCTTAAGGAGACATGCTATAAAGGGTCAAGCTTGTAGGTAAAATAGAGCTGAGCGGCTGGCCAGCAGTGGATTCAGGACCGTGTGCAGTATTTTGATGGAATACTGACAGGAGTTGATCTATCTGTCAGTTATAAAGGTCGTCAAGCGATTGTCTATAGATAGTGACAGCTCCAGCATTCCAGAAGAGGGAGAGAGGCCTGAGTATTAAATAAATATTGATGCGAGAGGCGTGAACTCATACAGAGTGAAGTTTGGTGTTGTGAACAAGACACATTTTCACTGCCTGGCTCAGGAGACTAGTGTTCAAAGGTACGGGGTACTTTTTCAAGATATGGAGTAGAAAGATCAAAGTTCTGCTTAGGACATTTGAGGCCACCAATCGCATATGTCGCTGTGTCCTCGAGCTGAGAGTGTCCAACCATCATTTGCCTATTCCAAAAACAAAAGCTGTGCATAGAAGGTCGGCATGAGCAGGCTGCCTCATGCGCGAGTGGTGTAGGTGCTATGGAGCAGAAGACATATGGACGTTGAAGATGGCTGACCAACGACGAAGCCAAAGAACTGGACAAAACTCGGAGCGAGTCAGTCACTTGTGCCGATTGCCGTTCAAGGCCATCTGACAAACTTGGCAAACTGGACATGTCTGTCCCAGGAACTGCTTGAAGCCACATGTGTCCGGCAGTATTCTGTAAATACTGCTAGGAGCTCACACAAAGCCATGGGTCAGTACGACGTCGCTTTCTGACCGCAAGGGACACAGCAATATTATGACATCAGAATAATAAATCAATCGGTTGTCATCAGTCGTGGTTCACCATCACAACTAGCGCTCAGGCGTTTAAACATCTATTCACAAATGACAACTTCTAACGAACCTTCCTCATCCAAACCCAATGCCGTGAAGCCCACAGCCATATCTCGTTTTAAGCAGTTTGCAGGGGCCCGCCTGGGAATTAAAACGCAGCCCAAAATCGTCTTCCCACCTCCTTCATGGCAAATCAACAACGTCTCAAACCCACATCTAGCAACAGACGCAGCAAATGCGCAGAATGACTCTGTGGCCACAGCTGAGCCTCAAGAAGACATTCCAGAGCCAAGGACATTTGCATTAAAGATCCGGCAGATGATAGAGTCTCTGCCGCCAAGCATGGCCAACGCCATCGGAATGGGTCCTCCAGAACAAGGTATGAGCGCCGAGAGCCAAGGCAGCAGTAGGCCAGCCCCTATCGATGCGAAGGGCCCGCCAATCCCAGAGAACGTCGATGCTAAGATGATGAGGCTGCTATCCTCGGAGAACGTTATGAACGGCGATGACTTGCGCGTCCCGGCACCAAGTCGTGGAGCACGCCGGCAGAGTGTTTGGTCTGCTTTAGAAGGTATGCAACCTGGACATGCACACGAATCCAGGGAAAAGCTCCACGGACCACCGCCGACGCATCCAGATTCGAGTGTACGACGCACCGAGCACGCCGAGAAGGGCGTGATGCTGTATTCTCCGCTTGAGCCGGCAGCGGACTCGGAGGTCGAGATTGCAGAGTCTAGAGAGGTAACCAGTACGGACCAAGGAACTAGTGTGCCGCCTCCCGCAACGATGGAAACACAATGGGTGCCTTCGACTACTAAAATTTCAGTGCTTACTACCTGGTGGGGATATAGGTTGTACCTTCCTCCACCTGTAATGGCCACCCTCGATTCGGGCCAGATCAAGGCTACTCAACGCGCAGCAATGATTACCACAGCCCTTACGTGGTTTTTGAACAAGGTACCGACGGTGGTGATCCCCGCGCCGATGGCGCCGACTGTCAAAGTCCTCCGGCGTTTGTCACCGCTCCTTAGCTATATCGGTGTCTTCATAGCATGGAGCTGGACGAGGATATCTGCGTGCGATAGAGGTAAGGTCGTCTCATCGTCATCAAATTTTCTTTTGTTTTTTTTTTTTTGGCTTCCTCCTGGATTTTCAATCATTCTATCATAGTCATGATATTTATTATCTTTGTTTTCATATTTAAGGCAATGGAGTGGTCCTGTCTGCTACTTGGCTGTTACCTGTCGCATTGATTCCTATGGCATGGGACGCGGGCGATATCTACGGACCGCCTACCCGGCCGAGTGGTACGCCACCTGAATCAAGTTCTGGAAGGATGGATCAAGCATCTCCGGGTCCTGAGAACAAAAAAGGACAAGGGAAAGAGAAGTCGAAGAGGTAGGGGATCTCGGTTTTGGTCATTCCAAGTATGGTGTACTCACCCTTTTTTTCCCCCCTGCTTGCTTCTTTTACGCTCGCATCGCTTGAAGTTTCTTCAGCCGTTTTGGACTTTCATAAGTAACGAACAAAGGCACGTATACACAACGATCACTTATAAATAAATAAGCATGTATGTACTATGCTTGAAATGTTGTTCCCTCGGCACTTACATCTGAGACTTACAGGACAGGTATCTTATGTAACAAGCACACATCCTTTGCTTTTTCTGTTTTGAGAATGGGGTTGGAATTCTATTTGTCATTCAGTCTCTTGCCCAAGCCCGCTGCGAGATCGTTTACAAAGAGTGTGAGCTTTATAAGCATACAGCGTTTATGATAGCCAATCGCCTGGCCCCTCGATCTCGTCGAGGTTGAAAGCACCGAGAATCTCGGAATCATGAATGCGGGTCTGTAGAGCAGGACTCGTTGAATTGACCGTTCTGTCACTTTCACTATGATGCGCTCCGCCCTCTTTTCTCTGGCGTGGCGTTCTTCTTTCACGGCAAGTTCCCTTGAATGTTACTCAGCCGTTCTGGACCGAGTGAAAGATTGAACATACCGAGCATGTATGTACACCCTCAAAAAAGATTTTCCTTTCACACTTGAACCCTAAACGGCCCGTGTACACCACGGTCTTATATATAACACGCCCGCGTTTTCCTCAATGAGAATGACGTCGACAGGTCATCTTATGGGCTAGTGCATCGCCTTGTCTTTGCTGATCGTGAGCAACCGCTGGACCCTTGAACTGTCATAAAGCCTTTTTACATTGGCGTGGATGCCTTCCATTACGAGGACTAGACCGTCAAGACCATCCACAACCAATCACATTGGGTTTCGCTCCTGATTCCCAAGCCATTACTCACGTCCAAACAACGCGGACTCTAATAGACTTTTGGCGACTCTAATTTTACAGAACGCTGTCCTTGTCCAAGCACGTACGTACGCATGTGTGTATTGGCCGGGTGTAATCAACATCGACTCACCATTGGACCCCGGGCCGGGTGACGGTTAACGGCGCGGGTGCCAATTGGGGGCAAGTAATGTAATCTAGCTCAGCGCGCAATCGGGAATTCTAGGACGGCGATCGCGGTGTTAACGGTTGGGCTTGTACATGATATACTTTGGGGGTAATGCTTGTGGGTCTTGGGCTATACCTCTTACTCAGGACAAGTACTGGTGGAGAAGCCTCGCTTGGCGCGGTCAGGGTACCTTTGTGGACTTCGCGGGAGTGCATCTGGGGTGTGTGTAGTGGGATGCTTGGCCACTGTATCGACGACGAACGGGAGGGGCTAAGGGTCAACGTTCAAGATCCTTGAGGCATGGAGATTACGGCGATAATCTATACAACTAATGTTAATGATCGCTCCATCGATCGGTAGGTAGTCCTTCATGCGGCAAGTTTTGCAGACTTTGGGATCTGGGGATGAGTCTGGTGATTCAGAAGCTTATGGGTGGTTGGGTGGGCATGTGAAGTGGGATCTGTGCCTGGTTGGAGTCTGGAGGTATCCAGCTACCGGTGTGTGGAGTATGTATTGATAAGGAATGGCTCTGTCTCTGTACAGAAAATCTCTGCTTTATTGTGAAGAGGGTTGTGGATACTAGACCTAGGCTGGAGGGGTTGGAGATGGTCTGGATTGCACCAGGTTGATGGGTGCGGGAACGTGTATCAGAAATTAGGCGTTTTGTGGGCGGAAGATATCACATCTTATTGCCTCCGCTCAGTGCCGCTGCGCGCCACCGCGGCCGGACTCAATAGCGGCTAACAAAAATAATGCGGGGAAATGGTATGCATTGTTCCACTGTGATCAGCTGCCGATCGAGCCTGCGACTCGTGTCGTTCCTTGTTCTTTCATTGTCTGTGCGCACCATATGCCAGCGGTGGGAACCCGTGTTGTGTTGTGAATGATCCATGTGTATCTGACGTAGCGAGTGAAACTTGTAGAAGAGAGCATATGTATAGCGTTTGATATTGAGAACGATGAGATGGATATGGATATTTGGTGTAGGGCCGAAACCGAAGATCTGCCGCGCCATCCTTGTTGCAATTGTGAATCTGAGTCTAATGATCTGCGAATGGGCGTGCAAGTGTATGGACACACGTAGAATTTGAATCGACGAAGATAAGAGATAATAGATTGTGAATACATAATGAGTGATCCATGCGCTTCCCTTCACATTCGAGGATCAGCAGGGAGGTGAGACCGAGCCGAGAAAAACGAGGCGCTACTATCGGACTGGGACATCTGTACATCCTTACAATACGTTATGCTCAGAGGTTGTGCGAGTTATTTACGCCAACGTTTAATAGAAACGAGCGCTTATTGCACTGGAACAACGGGTACTGACCGCCACATTGGGTACACACAGGCTACACGCTGTGTGGGGAGGGACATGAAGTCGGTTGTGAAATGCACACGCGTCGCCACTGATAGACAGATGTTTGATGGTATGTTGGACGGGCAGAGACACTCGGATGTGGGCAGTGGTTGAATTAAAGTGTTTGGATGGACGCTCGGGATCAGAGATGGGGTGTAAGTTGCCGTTGTGGGCGTCGACATATGGGGGTATAGTACATGCTTGGGAGTCGGGGATTGGGCGGACGTGAGTGTATTGGGGAGAATGGGGCAACAGAGTTATCTAGACGCCCGGGACGAAGTAATAGAGTGACGAACAATTGCAGGATACTCGATGCTGGCACAAATGTTTAAAACGATGCCGAGATGAGACATGATTAATGTATGGGCGGGGACCCGAAAAGGCAAGAGCGAGCCAGGGCCCAAGGCCGGTTCCCACGGATCCGGGAGATGCCGCACGCCTCGAGGCTGTATAACTAGACTTTATAATTGAGCGCTGCGATTCTGTTTCCCGTCGCGCCATGTTCCCCCGTGGCCGCTCTCGCCAGATCCCCCACGCCGCCCTCGCTCGCCGCGCCTCCCAGACGCCCACCGACTACTACGACTCCCCCCCGTCCCCGCCCCGCTCCCTCGAGGACCAGGTCCATGTCGCGTACGCACACGACGACATCCATCTCGCAAAGATCCTCCTCCTCCGCCTCAAGGGCATCCATGTCACCGGCAACGACGACCCCCGCATCGCACAGGTCAAGGACGAGGACTTTGACTTTTGCTTTGTCCCCTACGGCCGTCTCTTGGACGACGACGAGGAAAAGGCTCTCAAGGACAGACAGCGCGCCGAACTCGACCGCGTCGACGAGTTCCGTCGCGTCCAGCGTCTCAGGGACTGCGAGAAGATCTGGGACCAGGGTAAGAAGCGCCTACGTGAGCTCAAGACACTTGCACTCCGCAGGAGAGACCTCGAGGACAGGCGCCGCGCCGAGGAATTTCATGCAGGTGAGGTCGAGTCTCGCTCGTCCCGCCGAGTGCCCCGCCATGCGCCTCGCGCTGTCGTCTCCTACAAGCTCGCCGAACACTCTGTCCCGCGCGAACAGGACCCTTTTGTCTATGACTTGATGCCCCAGCCTCCTGCGTACCCTGTCTCTCGCCCACAGACTCCCTCCCAGCCAAAGTCCAAGTCTCCTTTTACCCGTCCCCTCTTTGACGACTCGCGTGCCGTGCCTTTTAGCCAAGTCCTTACAAGCATCCAGGGTCCTTTGTTTCCGACGGAGCAGCGCTCCGCCACTCCTATGTCAACCCGAAGCCAAGACTCCCAGAAACGCCGCAATGCCGAGCTTTTGGAGTCGCTGCTCGTCGTTGTGGAAAGCGAAGAGGACGAACGCCGTCGGAGAAAGGGCAAGGCACCCGAGCGGCTGGTGCCTCGGAGAAAGGACAACGGCGGAACTCTGAATTCCCATTGTCCGACATGTTCCTCCTCCTCCTCCCCATCCTCGGACTCCTCGTCGACCTCTTCTCGTCGGTCGTGGCTCTCCTTTTCCAGCGCCTCCTCCTCATCAGTCTCCACTGCCGCCACAACACCCTCGAGTTCCCCACCCTCCACATCGCTCTCCAAACCCTCCCAATCATCTCCTCTCCGCAAGTCTAGATCCAAACCATGGTTCCTCACTCCTACGCCCGCTCCTATCACTTCCGCCGCCGTCCGCCCTTGTAATTGCAGAGCTTCACACCTCACCCCTGTCACCCCAACCGATGCTCCACTCCCCGTTCTCCCTGACTCCACATGCCCGACCCTTCGGAGTTCCGGACATGCCTCACCCACACCGCCACACTGGAGCGATGACACAGCCACGACGCCCACAACGAATCTCTTACTCCGCCGCTTCGGCCAGCTCATTGATCTCGCCAAGGGGTTCCAGCAGGCGTACATGAGCGCGGCCATGTTCATTGTTCCTCCGGTCCCCGATACACACGCCGCCGCCTCGCTCCGTCTCCACGTCTCGCGTGCACGCGCAACCTCCCAAGCCCATCGGTCCCGCACACTCGACCCACCCGGCTCACGTGTCCGTGCCGTCGACGTGCGTGTCTTCCTGGGCACGCCCTCCCCTTATGCATCCGACGAGTACACACTCCGACCTATCCCGCTCCGCCCGCTTGACGCGGACGAAGACGAGGACCTCGAGTTCCCGAGGACGGCGTTGCCTGAGCCGCTGCCGTACGAGCTGAGGTTCAAGCCGCACCCTGTGCCGCCGCGGTCGCCGTTCCGCGCTGTGCACGGCGTCGCGCCGCCGGGGAATGTGGTGCTTAGGGTGAGGAACGTGGAGAACCCGGTGCATTTGAGGGTGAAGGCGATGGAGAATGTGACCAAGGGCTTGCCGGTTGGGAGTGGGTTTGGGTTCGGGTATGCGTGGGGGTGTACTAAGTACACAGGGCTTGGGGGTGGTGCGAGGTTGGGGAGTGGGAGGGTTGGGTATGGGTATGGCATGGGGGTTGGTGCGGTTGGTGTGTATCAGGTAGGAGGAGCGAGGCCGGTCCCGGTGGAGGGGACGTTAGCGTGTGGGCGGGAAAAGGTGCTGCGTGTTGCGTATGAAGGCATTGGGGGGAGTAGGTTGAGATACGAAGTTCGAGAGGGCGAAAGGCGTCGAGATGTCAGTGTGGGTGTCTCCCCGGTTGCTGCTGGCGTCGAGAGGAGGAGCAGGGGTAGAGGCAGAGTGAGGGGTAGGAGCGTGATGGACCGCGAAGACGGAGATGGGGATGCCATAAGAGGAGAGAGGAGGACTGCGATGTGGTGGTAGAGTCGTGTCATGCCTCCTGCTACGGTGGCCGGGTTCTGATGCGTTTTTTTCTCTTCTTTTTTCATTTTCCATTTACTTCCGGGCTCCATGATGTTCTCTGCTGTTTTCGTGCTTTTTTTCCGCTATGCTTACGCCTTTATCCGTCTAATTCTCACCCTCTCATCATGCTACATTGTATATATCCGCACGAATTACACGATACCCCCTCCCCTTTGTACCCTATGTACTCTTGTATCCATGTGTAACTTGTTACTTGTAACTACAGTCTTACAATACTCTGCCAAAGTGCCCTTTATACACACCATCTTTACATGTGCGATTTTAGGGGCCAGCTGGACATTTGATTGGACTTTTTTTGTTCCGTGTGTAGTTGATCAAACTTACTTCGTCGTATGGTACTTGGCTTGTGATAATGACATTGATATACTTTTTGAGGCTTGATCGTTATCACATTCATATATGTAATCCCTTCTTGGCTCGAAATGGGCAATATGGTAGGTAGGGTGGTAACGTATCCCTCAATTAACTTTTACCTCTGACTCATGGTTGGTTGCCAAGGTTGGTCATTGATCATTGATAACCGGTACAGAGGCCCGTTATATTACCCCCCTATGTGCTTTACTGCTATAAGTATGATCCATCATGCATTCGTGGATAGAAGAAGCCTGTAGCGTAAAGCCGCTCGCCATGCAGCAGGGTGTATTAGACTTTTTGTCCAGGCACGGGTGGCGCGGCACTTTTTTCTGAAATCACATCTGGAAATAAGTGGTGTATCGTTTCGTTATCGATGGTACGGGGTATTGCTGACTCCCCTTGTCTCTATTTTTGTATGGCAGGTACTCCTCACTGTGCTTGTGTATACATACAATCACGATTACACCTCGCTTCATTTCCGAGCAGTCACTTGATTTCACTTTCGCGGAGTTCGCCCTTGGGCGCGAGGGGTGACGTCAGCTATTTTTAACAACCTGTTATTCAGACTCGTGGTAGCAACTGGATTGCTCCGAGCGTGCAGGCTTTCATCTTGAGCCAGAGGCCGGTTCTTGACGATGTCTATCGGTTACTATGTACACACGTAAAAGAAATACAATACGCCCCCTGTCCTATCCTGAAAAAGGCAGAAAAGTATTCCTGCCCCCCCCCTCTGTGGAACCTCCTTGGTACTGCTCTGACTCATACTCATGGTACTATTGTAATGCGAGTATGGGATATGAAAGCAGGCACGGTTCTATTTGGAACTACCACACTCGCAAAATCGCTCATGTGGGAGATTACACATATTTGGAACAATGACGACATATTTGTTTTGTTATCTACCTGATGGAGTCTGAGAAACGAGTCCTTTTAATCCACCGTTTCTGGGAATTCCAGCAGCTGCAGAGTTGGCTAGAACAAAAGGAGGATAATGGATCAATCAAGGTTCACCAAAGGATCTAGGCTGTTCAAAGCTCTTAGAGGATCATGTTGAAACAACGGATGGAAGAAGCTGATGTACAATGATGGATGTAAAACAGCAAGATAATCAAACTTGTACCCTTCTGGACTCATCTCGCACAAAGTTAAACATGAGCCCAAACCCAGTCGATCTGACTACCATCGATGGTATCCGGTCCTACCTGACTGGTACAATCTACGCGAGCCATACTATCGTTTCCCTCAGTGGCGGTTCTGGAAACTATACATATCGGATCCACCTCATCAAACCCATTGATGGCCAGGATACGTTAATCCTCAAACACGCACAGCCATTCATCAAGAATACCACCATTGCATTCTCGCCGGATCGCCAAGTAAGTGATTTCGCCGAGTACCAAGAGATTCACTAGGATACAGAGTTCACGATCGAGATAGGTATTTGAATGCGAGGCGATGAAACGCGTCAAGGCGTGGCTTCCTGAGCATTCCCTTGTCACAGTCCCTACTGTTCATGAACTCGACAGGGAAAAACACGTCATCGTCATGGAAGATTGCGGCACTGACACCGTCACGCTCAAGGATTTCATGCTGCAAATTGGCACCGATGCATCGACTTCGCTGGCAGAAACGATTGGATCATCTCTGGGCCAATTTATTGGCGATATGCATAAAAGGAGCAGTGCAAATCCCGATGGGATTCTGGAATACTTCGCAGAGAACAAGCAGGCCTTGGAACTCTCTGTATGGGCGACCTACGGACGGTTAGTACAGACGCTCAAGCCGGGTGAAAGAGACGATGTTCCTGTATCTCTGGCAAAATCACCTCTGGAAGTTGCAGACACCGATCTCCTTGTTGTAAAAAAGGTGGCAGAGGATATCAGTGCGTCGATGCTCGCTTCCCGTGATTGTGCAAGTACACTTCGCCTTGCGGTTGTCAACCGAATGCCAACCGCCGAAATTGACTTGCCTCTACACAGTTCGTTATGGGCGATTTTTGGCCAGGAAACGTCATGATTTCTCTGGACGACGAGAAAAAGCTGAGGAAATTGTACCTCCTGGACTGGGAACTCGCGAAGCCTGGTCTTCCCGGCGTTGAAATTGGACAGTTTTGTGCTGAAGTGCATCTTGTACGAAGATACGTACCTGACGCGGCCGATTTTGCATTAGCTATACTAGACTCGTTCTTGCAAGCCTATGCCGGCCAAGTAAAACCTGGCATTGATCTGGCACAGCATGCATTGGCCCACTGGGGGACTCATCTTGTTGTATGGGTTCCACGCGTTCCCACCTGGACCTCCGACAAGGAAACAATGCTTAGTGTCATTAAAGAGGGTGTCCAACTCATTATCGCTGCGGCAGATGCTTCTGAGGAGACACTCTCGCGTTCGCTTGTGGGACCTCTGATCAGGAGGTGACCCCGTGGCTTGCAGGAACAAGAGCCGAACAGAATCACAGCACACCATAGACATTGAAAAGCGGAGAATTACATCAAGGATGAATACCCCGCACACAGTCATTTTTGGTTGACGGTGTGCATCATCATCATTATGGGAATAGTATAGAACAATTTATCAATCCTAGGTATATCATGTACAATATCATTACAAGTCATTTCCTCCCTTTTTCTAGTCGTCACCGAACATAATCTTCAAGTTTTCGACGCTCTCAGGGTCGACTCCTTCGCCTCGAGAACCGCTTCCACGGAATGCTTCTTTCACGATGGCCGTCTTCCGCTTTTGTATCTGTAGGATGCGACCCTCAATCGTATTTGCCACCTGATCGGTTCATTCAACCCATAGTTGCGAAGAGTAGAGCATTGAAACGTACAATGAAATGTGTTACGTGAACTGGTTTTTCCTGGCCAATTCTATGGACACGGTCTATCGCTATTAGATGGATAGATTGAAGACAAGGCAGTTCGAGCTAATGGAGGAAACCTTACCTTGACTTTCTGTGGCGGCGTTCCACCAGCAATCCATCTACATTCGACAGTTAGGTTTATTCTTTTGCAAGGAACAGGTATCGATCACCATAAATACATGGTTAGCAGTTGTGAGCTATAAAAAATAGTTATTCATAGAAAAAAAATTAGGAACATATAAATCACGAACATTCAATCCCACACCCCCGGCCTTCAAGCTGATGACCAGTATTTTCGGCTTCCCTGACGGAGCTCTGAAACCTGCTACCGCAGCATCCTTCTTCTTTATGTCCATAGACCCGTCGAAGCGATAATGATCGTATTTCTCGCGATCTAACGCCGCTTGGATAAGGTCCATAAATGAAGTGAATTGTGAGAAGACGACAGCCCGGAACCGGGGGTCTTGATCTCGAAGACGCTCTGGAAAGAGTGTTAAGAATAAATTGTCGACCGAGCGAACGGATCTTGTAAAACGTACTGAGGGCTTTGAGGAGAGCTTGAATTTTGGTTGAAGTTTGGAAGTCGTTGCGACGAAGCGTCACTTCAGGCTCGGATGCCTGAGAACTAGAGATGCCGGGGTTTTTCTTCCGTCGAACTACCTCGATAAGCTCATTCGCCTGCACAATTGTCAGAAACGATCATCAGTATATAAACCATGAAACCTTTATAGGCCCTTTCGAGCATGTTGGGCAGCGCGACTCTTCGCACCTCTCTTCACAACTCGCCACATGAGCGAGAATACAATCTTTGCAGCTGGTAAAAGATACTTGGCAGCTGCTTACATGAAAATTCGTTGAGCTCACCATTGATGCATACACTCCGGGATGATCATAGGCGTCTCCATCACATCAAGACAGATAGGACACTCTTCCGCTTCTGTTTCTGTATTGGCTAGTTTCGCTAAGACCTCCTCAACGAAGTTAGTTTTATCGCCGCCTTCCTCAACCTTCTCAATGTCAGCGAATCGTCGTATCAAGTCATTGATGTCAATCGTCCCATCATCAGCGGGCGAAAGCGCACACTCATCATCAGGTGTTAGGACGAGATTAGGGTGCAATACAGCGCGTCTCAACCTAATCGATAATGTAATGCGGAAATTTTTCAAAGGAAAATTTGTGCTAACCTCATTAACATCGCCAGGATGTGGGTATAGTTCTTTTTAACCAGGCCTTTAGCATCCAGCCGTTCAAAATCTCTCTTCGCCGATATATAGATCTTGTCGTAAATCTTTCTCTCGAAGGGCGAGAATTCCAACCTTTCCACCAGAACCTGTTCAGAATACGTGAAGGCCAGGACGAAATATGACTTCATGATACACCTACTTCCTTCGGAGGTAATTTCACGATCTTGTTGCCATCAATGTCGCGCATGTTCTTTTCGCGTCTTAGGAGGACGCTCTCAAGAATGATTTGGACGATTTCAATGGCCTTTGGATCACGCGCCAGGAAGGGAAGTGTTATAAACCTATATTCTCAATCTTGTTAATGCATGAAAGTACCAGTATTGAAAAGTAACGCACGAACGGAAGAAGGCAAAGTCTGACCAAGGCTTGAAATTAAGGAATTTTCTTTCGTTGAACTTAGTATAGGATTACTATGTCGGCAATCACTAGAGAACTTACAATAGAGAGTAGAGGTCTTCTAGCTTGTTCACAATAGGTGTACCTTTCAGACCTTCAAAAAGGGTCAACTATATCAGTCGGCGACGTTCGTACCTGTGACGGCCCAACGCCTTCGAGCCTGGAGAGCATATACGGCTTTCGCTGTCTTACTTGTCCTCGACTTGCAAGAATGAGCCTCATCCAGGATCACCCGAAGCCAGTCAACTGGAAACAGGGCGTCAACACAATATAGAGCATCAGAAGTCTACTAACTTTCAAAAACAGGCGATCTACTGCTGTTGGACTTCTCAGACCTGGCATGCTCTGACGCAAGTACACCATAAGAAGTAATCACGACTTTAATGCACGTATTATTGTCGTCAAAATCCTCAATCGCAGACTCTAAGTCAAGTCGGTTCTGGCCATGCCACACCAAGACCTCCATGGATCCAGCCTTACTTGATCTCTGAAGCTCTTCCGACCATTGAGCCAACAGAGATGTAGGCGCGACTATAAGAGTCGCCGAACTTGGTTTCTGAGGTTTACGTTGGACCGCAGGGCGAAAGGCAGCGTTAAGCTTTAATTGACGCGACTTTCTTGCCGGCAGCGTTTTGATGTCTTCTGAAGACGGAAGACTGGTATGTATCAGCGCGGCCAACATAATCGTTTTGCCCATGCCCACTGAAGAGGAGAAAAAATGAGATGACGGGCAATTGTCATATACTAGTAGTATCTAGACTTACTCTCTGTTTGAAAAGGGACGAAGGTCAGTGTTTACTTTGAAAGATGAAGAAAAGCGTACCGTCACTACGAAGATTGGACGTTAAAGAGGTTTAAATAAAGACGGAAGTGGCAACTTACGCGAGAATGCCCCCTCTGAATGTTTTCTCAGACCTCGGAAATTTCAAGCTCATTTCACCCGAATATGGATTCATGTAAAAAGGTTTCTCGTCAGCAGTCAGATCAATGACACCACCATCCATGGTCGGCTTCTCAGGGAAGACATATCTACGAAATTAATGTCAATGTGGGATAAATGAGATGTCAAGGAGCGTACTGTGACCACAATGGGTGCATTGATGAAGACTCTCGAGCATCCATCTTTCCTAACTCTAGCGAGTGCATCCATCTAGAAGAAGGTCAAAATCATCCTTTTTAACATCTTATAACTTCAACTGAATGTCGTACAGAAGTGCTTGTTTTTGATAGCCTCGTAGATCTAGTGTAAATGTCTCATTCGGTTCCATAGTACCCAACGCGCGATCATTGTTCTGTGCCCTAAATTAATGGTATTTTAGCTGAAGTGGAATGTTTTTGCACGAAATACCTTTTGTAAATGGCGTCTAGATCGTTTTTGGACAGATCTTCAGCGTCATCAACCTCAATTGCCTCATCGTCCCCAACAATCTCTATAACCTTCTTTGACTTGTGTTTTGCGAGACGGTTGAGAGCTTCTTCATGGACCTTAGCCTCATCGTGAGGCGATCTCACGTTGGCTCCAGCTTCTGGCTTTAGGCCAATGACATCAAATAGCTTAAGAACAGCCTCTTTTCTCTCCCTCAAAGTCCTTGACACAGTATAGTCAATACTACGAACGAGGGTAGTAGATGAACATGTACTTCTCGTCCAACGTTTCTTGACCCTCGTTAAAAATGACAATACGTTCATCATCTGCATTCGAGATGGTCGGCGGTTTAAAGGCAGATTCGAGGATGTAAACTTGAAGGGTGACAAAGAGGCTCACGCCGATAGACAGTTTTTCAGGGCAGTCAGTCATTGTGCCGCGGAATTCGACAATTCCTGGGGATATCGCTTCTCAGTTGTTGACATCGACAAACCCACGAGGGAATGTACCTAGGTCCAACAACTTTGACACCCACCAAGACACGTCTGTGGGTAGACGACCAAATTCTATATTGTGTGATCAAAACCATGCATGGAGGGAAAGTGAACGAGGCCAACCCGTGCCCTTGCTATTCAGCAAACGAACTATCGTGTCACCTTTAACTTTTCTCTTGACTTTGGATGGATGAGGTTTTAACATTGCTTTCAGACTCATCTGCTTCTTCCCGTCACCTTTCTTCCCCTGCGGACCATTTGCTTTACTAGATCCAGGTTTAGGTTCCTCCTGTCCGTCACGGTGAATCTTGACAGGCTCATTGATTTTAATGTAACCTTTCCCAGATACATTACTCCAGGCATTAGGCACAAGGAATTCGCCCAGATAAGCTGGAGGAAAATTTGGTGGAGTCATTAATGGCGGAATCGACAGGCAACGCTTCTTTGGAGGTGGTTCTGAGTTAGCAAGACTGTGAACTTGAGGTACTGAGGATTCCAATTTGACCGAAGCCTCCCGTATACTGCGTACACTAGAACCGCGACGGTAAGGTATTGGTGAAGGAAGCCGAATTCCTTCGTCCTCATCATCGTCTGGTATAGGAAATCTACGTTTTAGAGCAGGTGGTGAAGCGCTCATAGTCTCAGAAGTTTCGTCATCGTCACTGTCCGGAAGAAAGAGGCTTGGAGGTGATGATTCTCCACGGGTTGTTCCATCTTGGAAGTGGGCTTCCTCCATAGACTTACCGTCAGCCTCATCGTCTGACGCAGCAAAAAAGAGACCCGAAGGTGGGCCATCGAGTGTCTGATCTTCGTCTGTCATGAAGGAAAAATGGACGTGCAAGAACGCGTTTAAGAATTGTAATTGCAGCTGGACGCGTCAAACGCGTTCGACAAACAAACACAAACTCAGACAAGAAATCTTGCGCGGCGGCTTGATCAAGTTCCATTCATACAAAATGCAGCGCGCTCTGCCAATGGTAGGAGCGATTCTATCCCGTTTGATCCTGCTCTTATGTACAAATCCTGCAGCAACCTACTGTTGTCCTCCTCAAGGAGGGCACAGACACGTCCCAGGGAACCCCCCAACTTCTGTCTAATATCTCAGCATGTCTTGCGATAGCGCAGACACTTTCGACTACTCTTGGCCCAAGAGGAATGGACAAGCTTATTGTCTCTGATCGTGGAGAAGCTCAGATCACCAACGATGGCGCGACAATCCTGAAGCTACTTGACATTGTTCATCCTGCTGCGCGTACTCTCGTTGACATCGCCCGAGCACAGGATGCTGAAGTCGGTGACGGAACAACGAGTGTCGTGCTACTTGCTGCACAACTTCTTAAAGAGATTCGCGGGTATGTAGAGGAAGGTGTCAGCCCCCATATCATTATGAAAGGGTTCCGCAAAGCGTCGCAGTTGGTAAACGTGTCATGCTCAAGCGTGTTTCCTGGATTCTCAACGATATTCCACAGGCTATTGACCATATAAAAGAACTCCAAGTATCTATTGACAAATCAGATACAGAGTTCGTCCATCATATCTGTATCTGCAAGCCAAACTAATATAATTGCAGGAAATTCCGCTCGCTTCTACTAAAATGTGCCTCGACATCGATGTCCTCCAAACTCATCCATTCCGAAAAGCCCTTCTTCTCTAACATGGTCGTTGATGCCGTCCAAAGTCTTGACCAGGACGATCTTGATGAATCATTAATTGGCATAAAGAAAGTTTCTGGAGGTGGCATGCAAGATTCTCTTCTTGTGCGAGGAGTTGCCTTCAAAAAAACTTTCACCTATGCTGGCGCGGAACAACAGCCCAAGTCATTCAAGAACCCTCTTATTCTCTGCCTCAACGTAGAGCTTGAGTTGAAGGCGGAGAAAGATAACGCTGAAGTCCGAGTAGAGGCTGTTGCTGATTATCAGGCCATTGTCGACGCTGAGTGGGAAATTATCTACAGAAAACTGGAGGCCATCGAGAAAACTGGCGCAAAGGTCGTCCTCAGCAAACTGCCTATCGGAGACCTCGCGACACAGTGGTTCGCTGATCGCGACATCTTTTGCGCCGGACGTGTTATTGCTGCTGATCTGAGACGAGTCGTTCAAGCTGTTGGAGGTTCAATCCAATCTACTTGTTCCGGCATCGGCAGAGAGCACCTTGGCACGTGTGGTTCGTTTGAGGAAAAACAAATCGGCGGCGAACGTTATAATCTGTTCGAAGAATGCCCCAAGGCCAAGACTTGCACCTTGGTATTACGTGGTGGTGCGGATCAGTTCATTGAGGAGGTTAAGAGGAGTCTTCATGATGCAATCATGGTTGTCAAACGTGCAGTCAGAAACGGAGAGGTGGTAGCAGGAGGTGGAGCCATTGAGGTACGTAACAGTATCTAACATTGATTTCTCAAAAATTCTGACGTTGTTTGTCAGATGGAACTTTCTGCCTATATTCGAAAACACGCACTGTCCATCCCAGGAAAACAACAACTCATTATGACTGCCTTTGCGAAAGCTCTTGAAATCATTCCCCGCCAGATCTGTGACAATGCTGGCCTAGATTCCACGGATATTCTGAACAAGCTTCGTATGAAACATGCGGCTGGGGAGAAATGGTACGGTGTCGACGTTGACGGTGCTTCTGGTGTCCGCGACAATATGGATGCTTTTGTCTGGGAACCGAGTCTTGTCAAAGTGAACGCTATAAGTAGTGCTGCGGAGGCGGCGTGTCTTATCCTTAGTGTAGACGAGACGGTAAGGAATCCCCAGAGCGAACAGGTAGGTTTACGTACCCTTTTTGTGAATTGACTTTTGATCCCTTCCTCGTTAGCCTAATCCTGGACCAAAAGCGCCGCCAGGAGCAGCCCAAAGAGCCCTTAGAGGACGTGGACGTGGACTACGATAGAATATGTATCTCTATAGAGCGTAGCAGAGAAAATACAATATTTGTCAGAGTGTCGTATATGATTGTTCATCCATAAAACAATGGCTTGTACATGATATCAACCTTTACAGAAGCTTTGATAAGCGCCATATTGTGATTCTTATCCAAAGCTGAAGGTTCTCGAATCATTATCATCTATTCTGCATCTTTCAAGTTTGACGACGCTGCTCTCCAGGCCGTCGAAGTCTAGTCAGTACAGGTCTATTTGCCTCAGAACGTACGTGTCCTTGATTTCAAATGTTTCGATCGTCTTTCGCTTCCGCCACAGCCTGGACGTAAGGGAACTCAAATTTAATGCAGGAGTTGAAAGGTACAACATGGGGGCCGTCACATGTTACAGGACAGGTACCGAATATCGCATCGATACAGCCATTTTACAGGTGCAATAGTCGAACAGGTGCAATAGTCGAACAGGTGCAATAGTCGAATAATCATTAAGTATGCTAAAGCTGTAGTGATAAAGAAACGAGATAAGTCATGGAACTCAATGTCTGTTTCCCTTCCTCTTCGCTCCCTTCCTCTCCGCTTCCTTACTCTCCGTTCCCTTCTTTTCTAATGCCCTCCTCTCTGTGATCTTCGCCCTCCGCTCCGACTCAGCGACACGCTTGAGACGTTCATTGATCTCTATGAAGTGACCTCCAACATCGACGAATTTGAGGGATGACCGCCCTGACTTCACACTGATCTGAACCTTGTCTTTCGGTGTCTGTGTCGTAGTATCCTTGACACGAGGCATAAGCTGAGGGTTTGACTTGTAAGCCTCCCGCATTTTAGCATATCGTTTGGCTGTCGCCTTAGAATGCTCCAAAGATGCTGGAACAATGGGTTCCTAAAAATATCTTTCAACAATACAACAACCACAGATTCGAAAAAACACCTTACTCGGCCGTCCTCAGGAACAGACTCCCAATACAATTGTTGATAACGCTGTCGAGCAGCGTCACGATTTTCATCCTGCTCAAGCATATCCGCCTCGTGGACATCCGTCCTCAGAGCAAGTGAGTCATGAGCCTTTTGCGAGACGTCAAGTATCATTTCCATTCCTTGACGGAAACCAGTTTGGATCGGAAGGCCCTGAAACAAGGTACATTAGTCACGGAGCAGCAAGTCGTAAACGTGAACGAAGATCAGATGGGGTTGTAAAGGGAATAACCAAGTATCTAGGTGATGTAAGGCACCAGATGTCTTCCAATTCGCGAATGAAATTTGATGATCTCGTCATGACGATGCATAGTATACAAGGAATATTTGGCAAACACTAACCTTCTAGAAAGCGAAGATCGATTGACAGGGGGAATTAGTAAGAGGGCGGTCAATATTCGAATGAGAATATCCAGTACCTGCAGATAAAAAGATCGGTCGGTAAGAGAATTCATCAGAATAGATGAAGAGGAGAGGTTCAGTGAGTTATGCATAAAAGCTAATAACCATGAAGTTGTGTCTTCAAGACTAATCGTTGAAATCATCGCTACAAGACCGCAGTGCGGTATCAAAGATTGGGTCACGAGACTAACCTTGATCCAATCTGCTTCCATCCCTTTGAGCCTTAGTATTGCGTCAACACGCTTCAAACTAAGGTGAAACTTCTGCGACAACGCACGAACATCGTTCGCGATAGGATCGGCCATGTAACTCTGATAGATAGCGGTTCGTGTGGCATCAGAAACAGGCGGTGGGGGTTTAAATGAAGGATTCATTGGAAATGGCTAAATGATGTATTGAGTCGGTCACTTTAGTGAGTGAAACATAATGAAGAAAGACGAACTCAACTACTCGACCACCCAGCCATTTATTTGGACCATCGGCCTTTCTAAAATTCTCGCCAGCGGCGTCCATAAACTCCTTGTAAGTCTCGGGCTGCCTGGTCTCCCCCCTTCCCCTGTTTCCCATTTCCTCGAACACTTCTTCCAGGGGATCTGGAGCATTAACCCCGTCATCAAGACCATCCTCTGAGGGAGGTTCGGGAGCGAGTTCAGAGAATTCACGGCGCGTCAAGTGTGTCAAAGAGTTATGACATCGAGTATAATGATGGACAGATGACCGTGGACACGTTCGAGCACATCGCGGAGCAAGACGAAAGTGGGAGAACATGGTCAAACACGTCCGCAGAAAAAATTTAAAGCGGTATGGTTTTAATCACGTGTCTCCAACTTTATGGCCGGCTTAAGTTAAGAACTATATCTGGAATTTATATGAAGCGCCCGCAATTCGTTTACGATGTCTCTTAAGGCTGAACTCTTCGAAATTTTGCGGATATATGCATCGTTGGCTTCCCCTAAGGGTCTTGCTTTTCCCCACCATCTGGGTTTCGCTGTCATTCATGATTTCCTCCTTGATAGCATCCTCTCAAGCTCTCATTTCTGTCGATATCCACCCTCCGAACAGTATCAACTCACTTTTTGGAAATGGATCATCCATAACCTAGAAAGTATGACACAAGATGAGGCATGTATCTGCTGTGAATGTAATCATCTTCCCTACAATCAAATCTTCAGGACGTTGAGATTGACTCTCGAATCTATGAACGTTATCTAACGCTGTTGCAATCATCGTCGGGATTGTACGTGTCCATATCATTGCCAGGATTAACTCTGTCAATGAGGTGAGATGTCTAGTGCGCCCGGTGCCACTCGAGCAGACTATCAGGATCAAGGATGTCCTCACGGTCTGATGCTCCAAAAACTTCCATCACCGTCGTATATTACATATTACTGGCGACCGATAGCTAGTGCTTCTCCTAAAGAGTGTATATCTTTGGATCATTTTGAAACTGTGACTTTACTCGAGTCACGCACTACGATTGAGAGTGGCACTACTGGTATGCGGACTTGGATGGCAAGTTTTGTGCTGTGCGAATTTTTGACTAGAAACGCAGGTAAGATCGATTAACGTTTGAAAAAACGAGAACCTACTTGACTTGATTTTCGAAGACTTGATGAGAAATGAGCGAGTCCTTGAGCTAGGATCAGGTATTGGTTTCTTGGGGACTATACTCGCACGTATGCAGCAAGTCATCTCGGGAGAGATGGACCATGTCCTTTGGCTGACAGACGTCAACGATAAGGTTCTAAGAAGATGTCAAGAAAACATTCAAATGCCGTGCAGTATGTTTCTTTAGCATTAACAAGTTTATGAAGGCCTTTGTCTTACTTGCCTTTGTATAAATCAAGACAGGATTTCGACCTCGAACATAAATTACTGCTTCTTGGACTGGTCCGACGCTCTGGACAACGATAGGATAGCTCCTCTCAAGTCACTATTAACAGATGAGGTTGACGCCAACTTGATTGTGGGCGCGGACATTGTAATTCCCTGTTCTTTTGCACCTTGTCCTTAGTTGAATTGAGCAGAAGTTGTAGATTTTCGATCCATGTCTAATCCCAGCCTTGACTGCTGTGTTACGCCTTGCTCTTCAGCCCAGCGACCGACGGAGCTCAAAAGTAGCAATCATTGCGGCAACTGTGAGGAACGAGGATACTATTACACAGTTTATCGATGCAGTTGAGCGTAAGCTTTCTTCTTTAAACGTAATATTGCATCGTGCTGAAAGAAACAACACACAGGAGAACCCCTCCACATACAAGAGCTGCCGTTTGTCACTAAAGAAGCATCATTTATACAAGACGTCGACAAAGACGTCGAGAATGTCAAAATATTCCAGATTACAATATGATAAATATACATCAGCTTCCTAAAATCTCATAATTATGATATACGCTGAAATTCCGAGGTATCAACTACTTGTCTTTATAGCACCACAAAACTGGCACATCCATCGGTCATGGGGTATATCAGATTCTCCACAAGTCAAGCATCCCCAGCCGGACGCTTGCGTTGGTGGTCTCGTCGTCAGACACGCCTCACACTGCAAAGTAATTGGACTATTCAGTAGCGTACAGGTCGGACAAGGCCACTCTGACGAGGATTCAGGAGACTCCCCATTGACCTTGCGACGTTTGGATGATGATGATGATGAGGACGACGATGATGGTGATGTACTATTATTTGTAAAAGGGGCATTTGCAGTACTCGACTTTGAAGTAAGCGAGCGTTTCGTCCGCGCAATAGGCGCCTTTGAGGATCCAGCGACCGAAGCTTCGTGGTTAACAACATCTGTTTCTTCCAGGTCTGAACTATCCAAGGTGAGGTCAATGACATGATCCTCAATACTATCCTTGGCAGCTTTTTCGGCCTCAAAATCAGCTATGGCACCTGATGCACATAATTTTTCATCGCGTGCTCTCCGTTCAGCGGCCTGGGATTTTTTGATTAGCGCAACTGATAAGATTAGAATCATGAACATACCTGAGCAGCAAGTTCCCGGGGACTCAGACCCGCGGTATTAATTCTACCACCAAGACGGCCACCACTGCCAAGTATTCGTGAAGTCTTCCTTCGTTTTTCGGCAGCTTCAAGGGCTCTAGCGCGAGCCACATGGGGCGGAACATTATGCGATACATTAGTGCCCAAGCGATGGCCCTTTGAGAAAAACCCTTCGCCAGCATATCCTGACCTCTGAAGGGCATCATATTCGTCCTGAAGTCCAGAAAGATATTTGTAGAAGTTGTCATCGTGTGGACCGTGAACATTGTGTGTCAGCTGAAAAGGATATATAAAAGTCAGGATGGCCATCTCAGCAACGAGCTTTCCTGACCTCATGTAACATGGTTTGTACGAGATCATCCTCATTGTAGAATGTATCGGGCGCGTGTGCAGGACGCAATCGTATGCATATCTTCTGCCCACCATTGATGTCTGTGCATTGAGGATTAATTAGATGGTTTGAACCTTAGAAATCACGTACTTAAACCTGTTAAACGCTTGTTACTTACTTTATCTAAACGTAGAAAAACCGCCAACCTACCAAGAAGACTACTATTGTCAGGAAAGAACTCGGCGAGGACGGGAAGCTTCCAGCCATGCTTTCGCATAATCGGTCTGACTAGAGAGGCGATCTTCTGGAGCAATGGCAGAGCGCGATCGGCATGTGGTTTGCCTTTTAGGTGCGTGAAGGATTCCACGAACACTTCCGACATTTCTAGCGTCACTCTGAATTTTGAAATGAAAACGAAAAAGGGTATATGAGTTTTGGGGATCCCTGTTGGTAAGCTAAAGAGCAAGAGAAAGAGGTGAAACTGTGCGCCTCGACTGCTACACGTGACACTAATTAATAACGACTCGCGAGGGACGCGCGCTGATTACAACGCATATTTACATTTACATTTAGTATGCGATTTAGAATGTTTTAAAATATATGCTCTGTTTCAACTATGTAATACAGGGAAATACAATGCAAGACAACAAACTAATCGATTACTTACTGATAAACGAGGGTAGGATGGGCGGTGGATGATGATAACAGCTATGAAAAGGTACAGTAGTTGTCCTAAGATGCTCTAGTGATACAATGATGAATGAGTCGTAAGTCATGAGTCATAAAGCTTGAAATTCATAAGGCATGTATATGCATAAGTATTAGAGGAATTCAGTGCCGAGGGTCTGGTGGTGGCGAGCGAGGATTCTGCATTGTCGAGAGAGTATATTCTCCCATCTTAACGGCCTCGAAGACACGTATTGTTCTCACATGCGTCAGCTCGACAATCTTATCAAGCGGTAAGGAGCTGTTGTCCGGCAAGGGTGACAGTGGCGTAAAGTTACGTGGGGTTGCTGACTTAGCACTGGTAGGCGTGTCAGCACCGGGTTTGGAGACGGATGTGGGTGTGAGTGTGGATTCTGGGGCATCTAGATCAGCTTCTGTTTCCCAATCTGAGGAGATGTCAGCAGGCCAGTTAAACCGACGTCGGCGGAAACTGTACATCAAAATTAGTAAACTGGTCCTTTACTGGAGGGAAACGATAACCCACCATTCATACTCCCAGAAGGCCTGCTCCAGGTCCACGTCGCTCACCATTTGGTTCCCGTCCTCTCCGAGGAAAGTCCGAATATAATCCATGAGAGCGGGTTTACATCCAATGAGCATATGCACGTTTTTGAGCGCATGCATCTCAAGTTCTTCAGGGGACATGGGAATAAACTGGTCAGGCCAGACAACTAGACCGGGTGACTGAACGGGGGCTGTTGACCCGGCAACAAGGGTGGACGAGGACGAGACGGGACGACGTGTCGATGCCTTTGTCAGTGCAGTTGCTTCACTTAGTTCAGAATAAGATATCCCAAGACGGTTTGCTGCCTTGGCACTGAGTTTGCTATCGCTCGGAGAAGCTGAAAGGGAGGTGATGCTCTGCATATCTTTGGGAGTGAGAGAGGAAGCTGGGGCAGAGACAGGCGACGGTGAAGGCGAGGGGGAAGGAGTATCATCTAAGTCGTCAGAGGAGACATCAGGAGGCGTAGCTGCCTTGCAAGAAGGAAATGGTATCCCAAACGTCCGTTCACCAGAAATTGGAATTCCCAGCTTATATGCGGCCTTTGCACTGACGTTCTCCGGGGCGGCAGACACCGCCAGTGTCACGTCCCCTATAATGCCAAGCCGGCCAGCTGCTTTTGTACTGTGGCTTTCAGGAATGGAGGTCTCCAATGCGGGGGAAGACCTTCCCGTCGAAGATGGGGTTGATGGCTTGCTGAGCATTTTTAAACGTTTCTTCTCCTCCTTGTCTGGGCCAGGATGGAACCATTTGCTCCGACTCGACTTCTTCGTCTCCGGTGCGCCGCCTTCCTTCTTATCCGAACGCCCCAACTGATTGGTCTCACTGTGGCCAAACTCCTTCAGCGCATCCTTCGGTGCCAACTTCAAATAATAGCTCTTTGTTTTCTCCACATTGCCGAAAACGTGTTGTATGACATCAGGTGCAAACTTGGATGGCTGTGAATGAACGCCAAATTTCCTATGTAGCATATGTTGAAATAGGCTCTCTATATCTCTGCAGGCTGCCACCTCGGTGTTCCTATCCGAATGAGATAGCTGTACCGAATCGACAGGTTTGATAGTGAGTACGGGTTTCGGTGTAGTTGGGAAGTCGGTATCCGGCTCCGCGGGCGGAAGCTGTTGCGAGACATGCGAATCAGCGGGAGAATTTAATGACCGTCTCTGAGTATGTTTCAAAGGTGATGATGTATCTCCATCGCTAACCAATGTCGACTCGGTGTCTACGGATGCCCCGTCGTCCTCGTCTTCAGTCGCATACGTTGGCCTCAAGGATGGTTGTGGCGCATAGGGAAAGAAGATTTCATCGTCGATCAGCTCAAACCTGCCGTTAATCCTGAGTATCCGATGGACTTCTGATAAAATCGGCTCCCAAGCATCGTATGGAACGCAGAGAGACAGATTTGCCATTCGTACAAGGTCAACTGAGTTTTTCTGAAATGGCCATGGGAAGATAAGGCTAGGATGAAATGATATTAGTGGTAAAGACATTTCAAATGGGATGATGAGCGCACAAGTTCCCTTGGATGAAATCAACTTGAGGGTGGTTACGGGCTTCGGGCAATAAGACATCCACAATGTCGACTCCGGTTACAATGGCTTGTTTCCAGTAATTGGCCGCTTCGAGGAGCCAACGTCCAGCTCCGCATCCCAAGTCAAGCACAGATATTGGTTCTTCGCCAGTGAAGTCGTAAAAGGAAGGGTTCTTGGAGGGATTCAATCTGCGCAACAAGAGGTCGGTTTGACGATCACTAAAACGAGGGGTAAATAGGAATGGAGATCTGAGACAATGCGAGTGACACACTTCTCGAGAAGGACGGGATCGTAAGCTTGCATGTAGGGAGCACCGTAGTCGGTGTGTAGCCTCATGTTGAATCGTTTCATCCAGCGGTTCTTTGGTTTCGAGCGAACTGGCTTTGAGAGGATAGGCCGGAGGTGTATCTGCCTGTATTCCTCCAAACGCTGCTTTTCAGGGCTCACGCGCTTCTCTTTAGACGCCGTGGGAATAGAAGCAAGAGTAGACGGCGCGTCGGATGATCGAGCGCGGGTGGCTTGGGGAGCGCTCGGTCGTGCGGATGTCGAGGTGGAAGCTGTTTCATCAAGGAGAGACGACAAGGATCGCTTCTTCTTCAACGACTTCGACTTGGTCAGAGACGAGAACAGGCCGTGTGAGCTTGTAGACTTGTCCTTTACTGAAGCGGAACTCGACGCAGGAGTTGACGGCGCTGGTGCAGGCATTTTGAGAGGTCGGTCATGCGCCTTCTCCTTTTCCTTCCCCTTCTCTTTATCCTTAGACCCCAGCCCCATAGTAAAAGAGGCTGATCGCAAGATTGAACGTGGACGATGGACAAAGGACTCTGAAGCCGGGAGTTCGGAAATATATGAAATGCGCCTAAGGGTATAGTGGCCTGGTCCTGGAGGGGCAGAAAGAGAAGTTTCGAGTTTTGACGCTGAGATCAGCGAGCCGGGGCGATATGTCGTCGTGGCCATTATTGACGAGGTATTATATACTACTGATGGCCAGGAATGGCCAGATAGAGGGGCTTTGTGCGCTTCGCAGCGGACCTTTCTCGTGCGACAAACAATGGTGAGTCTTCGGCCAAGTAGCGGGACTCAAGAAATTGGAAGCGTGAGGAAAGTCTGGAAGAAGCAAGATATACAGAGTGAACCCCGGTTATTGCATATCCAAATCCATTAGGGAGTGTGTGAGCACAGCGGGTCTGATCAAAATATTTCCCGATCATATCAGCAACCGTTCACTGCGGCCCATCTGTCAGCAGACTTTGTCAGAACCGGCTAGTAACCATCATAACATTGTATTGCTATACTACTCTACAGCACCCTCAGTCTTCATCTTTGCGCGGGGGCGGCCCGCACGGCTGCAACATTCGCTGCAATCACGCACAAAGTTACCTCGACATGTACCTGGATTGAAAAATGAACAGACCTCTGTCATTTCAAATTTGACGCGTCCGATTGCCTCGCCATCTGCTATAGCAAGGTACGATGTGAGTGTCGGATGGCCAACGATAGAGGCCAAGGAATCTCGGTGCTGATGGGTGATCCAGTCGCTGTGAAAGAGAATCAGGCATTGTCTTTGACCACACTGCACGAATACAACGTACTATTTCGTCAGATCCGCATGTCCTGAGGCCACTTAGTTTACAGCTGCATAAGAGGGTGGAAAGACATACCGGTACCGGTGTAACGAGCATGAACTGCAGTACTCTGTGTTAGTTGTTGGAGATACACCGAATAAATTGACTCACGATGTTCCAGCTGTGTATTCGCTGTGTATCTCAGCTCCGAGGACTGAAATTGTACAGATTAATTGGTATGGAGCGCCTTGAACGTGCAAAAATGACAGACCATGGCAAGGAGGTGTTTACAATTGTTTCACGTTGACATTGGTTCCGTCTGAATTTTTTGATCGGCGCTCAGTCGCGTGCTCTCCCTTGACAGCCATGGCCACTCTTACGGAACGAGCCAAAGGAAAACTAGCTACACTCTCGGCTTCATTCGACGAACTGGAAGAAGTCTTAGAACCCCTCTTCGCTCAGACACTGTCCGAGACGATCGTAGGCCTCGAACCCATCCAACAAGCCAAGCTTCAGACTGTCTTACCCTACTTGGTCTATGATCTCGTATTCAGTATGTCAATCATTACTCCCGCTCATACATTCTAATCTGATCCCTAGTTTATCTCAAATCGAGGGGTATAGATCCGAAAACCCACCCTGTCGTTTCAGAACTAGTAAGCTATGCTGCCGAGTCACCCGTCTCAGACGTCCTTTCCCGACTCATGCAGTTTCTGTCTCTAGGAACGAGTGAAACGATATTTCAATAAGATAGCTGCTGCCGAGAATCCACCGCAAAGTATGTGCCCGGAACCCTGATTCACGACATTGACGCTCCAATTCTGGGTTCATAACAGAACGCACAGAATTAGACAAGGATGCTGCACAGAGGTTCATTAAACATGCTATTACTCAGGCAACGAATGCGAAAGCTTCGATAGAAGAAACCCCCGGCCCTTCGTCCTCCGTTCAAGTGCAAACCAAGTTTACAAGCAAGATGCTCGAACGGCAATTGTATGAAAAAAAGCTCAAGGAACAAGCTGCCCTGGAGAGCGAGGAAGAAGAACTTGAAGTATTCGATGGAGACGATAATATGCATGTCGATGCCTCAATTCCTGAACCTACGAAGAATGCCAAGGGGAAGAACAAGGAAGTTCCCTCCACAAATGACGATCCAAAGACAAAAAGAGGCAGCAAAAGAAGCAGACCTGCTGTTGATCCGTTTGCAGGTGCGCACATCGTCGATCTAGATGGCTATGGATGGGTTGAGTGATTCCCTCTAGGTTATGGTGACGACACACCGGCTTCCACGCCAGTGACCAACTCTCCCAGTGATACGTCAGCTCTTGATACTCGGCCAAGTAAGGAACGGTCTCAAGAGGATTCTGTAACTAACTCGGTCGCCGGAATACCGGTGCCAGATGCTGGATCGAACTCTGCTCCTGTGAAAAAGGCAAAGAAGACAAAGAAGAAGCACAGAAAGTCTCTGAGTTAACCACATCTCGGCCTTTTAAGTATTGGTCAGCTTTGAGCTAAAGTGGTGGTGTATGTTACACATCCGAATTGTCATTTGTATACAGTGCAAAAAGCAGTATATGTACATGGAATTTATACACATGCGGAGTTAGATGAGGTGGTACAAGAGTCGTAAGTCGTAATGAGTAAGAAAACATATAGATACAAAAGTTACATCTGGGAAGATAATAGCAAAAGTGTCGCAAATGTATCTTACACTGAAGAAAGAAATCACATCACTCTACATCCATCCCTGTTCAAATCAGCAATACTCAAAGGAGAACTCCTTCCCGAGGTTCGCGGCGTTCTTCTTCCTCCGGGAGACCACCATCGCAGTGAGCGGCCCAGTCCAACATCCCTCTCGGAATCACCGTTGTCGCCCATCGCCCGCTTTGATTTACGCCTCTTCTCCCTGGCGGCCTTGACATTATCCACCGTCTGCCATGAATAAAACGATTTCAACACCACGCGCTTCTCGTCACACTCGTCTTGGCCGACCTTCAACTCGTCGGCATTGCCGTCCTTCGCGTCGAGGAACATCAGCTTTCGCGCCTCATAGGCGCGCCAACCCATGCGCGGTCGTGTTATCCCCGCAAGGTCTTTCACGGTATTCTCGGTTACCCCACGACAATCTACCACGTTCGCTTTGGCGTTGACTATCCCTCGCTGATGGCATGACCGCACGAATTCCTTGAGCACGTTGCTGGTGATATGTGTATTGTCTGCCTCGAGGTACTTCAGACGCGTACATCCTTGTACAAGGCTAAGTAGGGCCTCGTTGGTGAGATTTACGGCGAAAGAAATGTTCAAATGCTCCAATGCATGGCCGGTCTCTGGAGCGACATCTGCACGACGAGGCTGCGCTCTACTGCCGCTTGGTGTAAGGGCACTCAGGACAGCATCGGTAATCTGTGACGCATCTTCAAAATCGATGCGGCGGATGTACGGCGTAGAGTTCAGAAGGCGGATCAGGCCGTCGTCTTTGAGCTCGGATCCAATACCACTGAGCTCTAGGAACTCAAGATTTGGAACAGAGAACGTCAGGTTGGAGCAAGCATCGTCTGTGAGAAGGACACAATTCGAGAGCGAAAGATGACGCAGGCGAGTTATTCGTCGTCTTATCCGAGACTCTTTTGAATCTGAGCGACCAAGGTCCCTTGGCGAGACAAGGACAGTCTTTGGACCAGTGTCTTGCTCGATACCACAAGCAACAAAAGCATCCACCGCAGAGTTGTGTAATTGCCGTGCATAGCTAAGGTCCAAGACTTCCAGATACGGGGCAGCCTTGCCCAAAGCAGTCATCATATCGTCGTCTATATTCTTCAGACCGGATACCCTCAGTTCCTTGAGTAACAAATTGTCTCCTCGGTTAAGAGCGGCGTTTGCCATGCTTTCAATCCCCCGCGCATCCATATTGATGCATCTGCTGATATCCAAAAAAACAAGCTGAGTATTGTAAATCGAGAGAATACTGCAAGTGGTGTTAGTAACAGCCTTGAGTCCCTTCACGCATAACTTCTGTAGTCGACGGGAACGGAAAAGGAGGTGGTGGAGGGACCGGGTTGTCAAGCCCGTGCAGCCTTGTAGATTGATGACGGTGAGTTGGGTGTAGCATGTTCCCATGTCAAAACTGACACAAAGGTGATCAGACATAGCTAGAAGAGTTGCCGCAGATATTTGAGTATTGCCTGAAATGTCTAGAGTCTGGATACACTGGCCGCCAATCGCCGTGAAACGAAGGATGAGAGATTCGGCGACGTTGGGAAACGAGCGGAGATCGAGACTAGTCCACAGTTGCCCATCGAAAGCAAGAGCTTGCCATGATTTGGATACCTGAAGATTGTAACCGATCGTTGTAAAAACTTACCACGTACTGTGTACGACTCACCCTGCTGAACTTCACAAGTTCTCGAACACCTCCGTCGCGTCCGACCCATCTATTCCTGGAAGACGAGGCTTTTGCCACGGTCCATCGACCTTGCCTAATTGCACGTATATGATCGCGCTCATGTAAGTTTACCAAGGTCTCGAGTATGTGCAAACGGAGTTCGCGGGGAAGAATTTCGTCGAAATAGTTCTTTACAACAAGAGGAATTGGAATAAAAACATCTGAGACTGAAGACGGAACTATGTCCAGTGCCGATAACGGATATTGCAAGGAGTGCGAGCGTCCCTTGTTCTTTAAAACCGCATGGTCGAAAACTAAATCCGACAATTTCAAATTGTTATCCTGCAACTGGAGATTTGATACCCTTGGAAATGTGGCATCCAGCTCATCAACTTTCAGCCTGCAACGCCAGAGACTAGAAGCACTGTTACTCTCATCGAATGCTCCAGGTGATCGACTTGAAGCCTCATTGGGACGAAATTTGTCTGATTCTACTGGTTTCTTGACTAGAAAATTGCAAGCAAGACTGGCAAGATTGTTAGAAGAACGTGATGAAGTTAGTCTCGACCCGAGCTGAGGCAATGAGCGTGAACGATTGGAACTGAAGGAGATGCCGGAAAGAGATCGAGGCCGGTGTACGGTCGGATCAATCGAAAGAACTGTGCGCGCAATAGGTTCGTGTGAGGAAGTGGATTCCTGCGATCCAATCTTACTGGTCAAAGGAGTATCGAAAGAACTGTGCGCGCAATAGGTTCGTGTGAGGAAGTGGATTCCTGCGATCCAATCTTACTGGTCAAAGGAGTTAGTGAGGGCTTACTTGAAGTATAAGAGATGCCAGATGATGGCGAACTGGTGAGCGGTGACGTCGAAGGAACGCATAAATCTGTAGGTGAAAAGGCTAAAGGAGGTAAGACAGGTGGCGACTCTCTCTCCTTTCCCTTGGACTGTGATGGTTCCATACTTGCACTTGCAATATCCTCGCGGATAATCTGAGAATCCTGCTGTTGCTGTGAATCACTACAGGAAGTATACTGGTCGAAACATGAAGAAGTTAGAGGAACCAGTGGACTTGATGAATGACTGGAACCACGACTGGTCGACGGCATAGATGAAGAATGCACATCGAATAGATCACTGGGTACAACCACAGGGACAGGGACAGGTAATGTCCTTGTTACACTTTTCCCTTTTCCATCCACCTCTACGTCTCCCAATGCTAGCTTCTCCTCAAGTGTGAGTGCTGCATCGTGAGAAGATAATTCAGAAGTTATAGGAACGGTAAAATTTGCTCGTGGAGGAACAAGTTTCAGTGCAGAAAGATGAAGCAGATCTGGTTCATCGCATGGGTCGAAAAGGAACAGCTGTGGTTCCACATTATCGATAACATGCGTATGGCTCATTACCACGAAAAGTGAGGATGCTGTTAGACGCAGAGTCCGAGATAATAGTACAAGGTGTGTGACAGAAAAGCGAAAGAGACGTCAGGAATGAGAAGAGAGAAAAGATAGAAGTACAGGGTCAAGTCAAAGGCCCAAGGCCTGAGAGTACGAAACGAGGATATCTTGCGTCAAGTAGGGTCACATTGACAGGGGTCGAGATACGACCTCGTGACGAGAAGGTCATGTGAACTGCGTCATCGAGCGCGCGGCGTCTTCTCTTCGGAGATGGACTTGGCGACATCAAACTATATCTATCGGTACGCATTCTGGAGTTCTGACTTCTTATTATGATTATGTGCCTGTGAAAGCTTGCGTCACAGAACACAGAACATTTATCGTGCCGTAGTGTTGAACTTGATTTCATCACCTCTATCCACCGTCTTGGCAATAACACTACATTACCAAGTACTAATCCCGGAGAATTATTATGTCTTGCAATGTACATTATTCTGGATGGATAAACACAGCTGTCAGATCAAGACCAATTTTAAAGCTCTACGTGTGAAGTAATCTGTGATCTTACTCATGGCATGTTCGGCCAATATCGACGCTGTACCCGTGCTGAGTCAGGCTTGTGTGCCTTGTTCTCACCTAGCACAAGCCAACTCACAAGAGTAGAAAGGAACTAGTTGGACATATGTTCGTAACTTGACACGAGTATACTGACACATGAATCGTGCAAAAACAAGATGGTTAGAAGTGACATATCAATTCCGATATAAGTATATACATTGCTAAAAGTGGCACAGAAAGCAGAAAACAGACTCAACAGACGGAAGGAATAATACAAGGTAGCCCCGGAGTATCAAGGGGCCTTCTCTTTTGCTGTTTTCCAATTTGCTGTGGCTGTTTTGAACCTGTCATACAATGAGCCAATCGGGGTAGGGGTGTATCATCAAATGGCGAATACCTCTCTTGATGACTGATATCAGGTTGCTCGTCTCTGAGACGAGCCATCTCGGTTTGCTAAGGATGAAAAGGGAGGATTATGTACAAAGACAGAACGATATTCACACATGAGAACGACATGCCATAAATTTATTGAACGCCGTGAGTTTCTTCCTTCCCGTCCCAGTGCTAGACCTGTCTGGAAATGAAAGGAGTCAACACATTTCGCTGAAGATAGCACAGTGGCGTGCTAAGTAGGAAGCATACTCTTCTTTGGTGGTTTTTCCGCCGCAGCTTTCGTGGTAGTCCTTGGGGCCATTTTCAAAGATGTCGAGATTTTTGACAGACTGATAACACAAGATTCGCACAAGATAGGAGAAAGTCAAATATCGCTATTGCACACGAATTCCAAATTCACCAACAAGACGAAAGAGTGCAAAGGAATGAGGACAACAAACTTCAAAATTCTTGATCAAAAAAAATATGGGACGCCGCTTACTTCAATTGGCCAAACGAAAATGCAACCAGTGGCGATGTGGGTAGTCAAACGGCGAATTCAGATTCTCGTTCCAGTCCAAGCGGAACTTATACCTGAAAGTAAGCTTGACAGCTTCTATCAAGTAGGCACCTGACCCCCGATTACCCATTAGATAGCGGGGAATTCGAGAAGTTATTTATTGAGAACACAACTTGGGGCTCAGCTGCCGGAATTCAGTGTCATGCAGGTCTTACAGGTCTTTGACATGCAACTCACTCTATGGTCGATTTAGTCCACGATCGGGGATCCAAGCATACCCGAATTGACTATGTTTTTATTGTTGATATCTAATGATGGCCAGGAATATGAGTTCATTCAATAGTGTTTTGCAGTTCTTCCAGAGGTGTGTTCGAAAACACTGATGATACCGCAATAACACAAAAATGCATTCAGCCTCCCTATTTCAATGGATCTGTGCCGGCCAGATGGCGTTGACAGTGAGGTCCTCAACGTGCACGAAGAAAACAACTCGAAATAAAACAGACTCGTCAAGTACTAGAGGAACCAGTATAAAAGTGTAACGAAAGACCTTGAGAACCAGCTACAAGCTTGAAGGCTTAAAGTGGCATAATGTGTGGGAACCACTGTAAATATATCGAGATCAGGAAGTACTGGTGCCGCCACCGAGTAGTGATCAAGTAACTGCGTCATAGTCCACATATTGTCAGATAATAGCAGCTTTGGAGCCTCCAGGTAACGACCTGACACCAGAAATGCCGTCGATGATGCTCGCACCACTAATAATACCTGTTGTGGCGACCAAAAATTTCCGACCTGCACGAACAATCAGTGATAGCGATGTTACCTAAAGGAGAAATTACCTCGGTTTTGTCGGCCAACCCATCTTACGGCGGCAATCTCTGTGTAAGTACAGCCACCCAAGAAAAATATGACAGTAGTAGTAGATTTTTCTGGTGCTTGTACTGTCCAAGATCAAGCTCCGCTCTAAAGGAAGGTTAATCAGGCACTCACGCAGGGAAGCAATGGCAGGCGATCGTCCAGCTCCACTACTTTGTACAATGTCCACCGTTTTCCCAGGTATAGATGCCACAACGTCTTCGAATCCCTTCCAACCTACAATTGGGTGAGCCTGCATTTTTTCTTGTTTAGCACCGGTATCATTGGCAGATTTTTCGGCAGGGTTGCTAATTACGCCTCCCTTCTGAGCAACACACTGTACCAGACGGATGCTGATTGGTGCGTATCCGGAATATGTAAAACTAATGTCATTTTCAACTTCATCAATCCCTTCTGGGGAATCATCAATGAGGAGACGGAGCGACTTGCGGATCGCCGTGAAGGGGTATTTTAAATCTGACGTCCTGGGAGGTGTCAGAGGCGGCAAAGGATTTGGTAATAACAGACCAAGAGACGGTGATGCCAGCGATAGTAGTAATGGAAGATAATTATAGCCATAGGTCTGCAATATTAATTACTCATTCTATTTTGGATGATTAAAGCATGAGATTCACCTGTAATATCTCGCGTTTAATATTCTCTAGTGATTTCGCCTTGATGCCGCCAGCCGTGATACTTGCAAGGCAGAGTAACCTCACAATTATGTGCAGATCTGCACCCTCTGCGATCATTTCTTCGATAGCAGTTATCTGTCCAGACACATCATAGGAAGCGAGGAGATCTGTGGACTGTTGAACAGAAGCAATTGGATCATTGTGGCAGAAGTTTACTCTGTTGGATCTCCAAAGATTTATTGAACTGTTCTGTTCGCGTCAAAGGAACGAGCAACTCCGACAGGCCAGTATCTAATTCGCATATTGACTTGACCTAAATCACGAATTATGACACGTACGAAGCCGTAAAGCTTGATGCTCCGTTTGCAGACCGCCCAACTTCCCGACAAAATCACGTAACTGAGCAACGGTCTTCGACTGAAGATTGACCTAGAACAAGATGGGTTCCAGATCACCGCGGCGGACGTTACAGGCGGACTTTCTTACCTTGTAGTCTTCGTCTAGTCTACGAGCCACGGTATTGAGTCTCTTACCTACTGAAGAAAAATTGAGATCTCTAAGCTCCTCAAGGAGAGGATCTGTTGAGGTTGTTAGGTGATGCTTCTTTTTGGCATCCTTCTTCAGTGTCGAAACATTCGGTAGCGGGGGTGAAGTGGAAGGACCAGCTACATTAGGATTGCCTATCTGAGAAGTCGGCGGTGACAGCAGGGAAGCCGGAAGTTCCACGTGTGCTTAAGTGTTTTTGTCAGTCAACCAGGCAAGAAGGCCGTAAATTGAGATTTACAATTCTTGATACCGATGAGCTCATCGATCAGGCCTTCATAGGTGAGTTGTGTCAGGAAAGGTGTGATCATATCCACGCGCCGATCGAGTATTATTATCGAATCGATCTTCTCGGACGGCGGTGAGGTGTTAGACACTTTGGAAATGTCACGAGTCAACAAATCAGCCAAGCGCTGATACAACTTCAGAATCGAGCAAAATACACTGGCAGTAATACACACTGCAGCAGCATCTCCTTTTCCAATTACGCGGGGGAATAATCCATACAATTTTTGCAGGGTGATCAATGCCTGGGTCGAATTGAATATCGTTGTTTCGTCTCCATCCTTGAACAATGTGAACATACACCGACGGAGGTGAAAATATGTACGCACCACCCATAAACTTTTGAAAGCATCTTCATATTCCAATGAAATAACATCATCCGCCAGTGGTATAAACTGGAGATTGATCGCAGATATTGAAATGTCTCCCAGGACACCTTCTTCTTCCAGTATTTGAGTCACCAGGGTGGATACACGTGGTACTAGGACAAGCGTGTAAGTGTGATTCCGTGATTCTTTGGTGTGTCGTTTAATGTGGTCTAATCAAAGTCAACATAGACGATCAAAACTACACGGCTTGGGCTTACCGGCAATTATTCTGGCGTAATTTATCATTGGTCGACACAAGTAGACGATATTCGTCGTCGTCGAGGAGAGTGCACCTGGTTCCAACCAGAACATCTTGTCTACACCATGATGCTTCACGTCGACTCATTGGCCTCGGGTTGGAATTGGGATCCATGAAGAACAAAATTACCTTGAGAAGTGACACCTCGGTTATGAGGCCAAGCGGTCCTGCCAGCGATGCATCCAAGACGAGTGTCTTTGGCCCATTGACCTATCGAATGATTGGAATGGTCGACCTTGAACAGACAAGTTGTACGACATTACGGACCGAGTTCAATGAATCAACAAGTGCCTTGCGTGCAATCTCCTTTAGTAAACTCACATCGACGAGAGCTTCAGTGGATTGTGATGGAGCATGGTCAAGTTCAGAGGTCATCAAGGTCGTCATCTGAATGATGTTATAAGCACAGAGGTCGTTCACGTCTCCGGTCCGATAGCCGTCACATCAAATTTGTGTGATATACTCGAGTAATCCTAGCTAGGAAATGATATATCGATACATGAATATGTCACAGGTCTGAGTGGGAAGTAGCACATAGCACAGACATCATGTCCGACGCTAAGATGTAAGTTAGAATGGGAGGAAGAAGGTTATACTAAACGGAGTTCCTTCGAACACTACGTCCTCTCTTCCCGGGCCTGCCGTCGTTCACCGATTTCCCGTCGATCAATAGCGAAGGAAGTCTGTCTTCTTCCTTTAATTTCTTCAGTACCTCCAAAGCCGCCAAGTAGCCCTTCTTGTTAATATCTTCAAACTTCCCAAATTGAAGAGTTCCATACTGAACCATGTATTCAGCGAAGAGTCAGGAGACATGAGATATAAACAGGGTACCTCATGTACAGGCATTTGAATATAGATGCAATCCTTCGCGACCTTGGCGTCCTCTAGTGTCTTGACACTTGAAACACTAAAACATCATTAGAAAAGTGAATATGTCGAAATCGATGGCACACAAACTAGGCAAGTCGACTCTGAATCTCTGTGATTGCTGGGACATGCCTCGCATTCGAGAAAGGATTCCACCTGTTCAGCAGAAGCCACCATCCCGAGATTGTATCACCAAAGTTACGAGGAGAGTTGTCGTCAAGCTGGTGCGACGTGATGTTAAACTCAGATTCTATGAAAGAAATGCAGACGTACACTCCCAACGTCACATGCAAAAACTTCACTTGCGCCCATGGCAAACATTGCTGAGACGGGAAGATTATCAACTATAAGATTAATATTGTCAGGCCTAACTTCTTCTGTTACTATGCCATCCTTACTATAGCCACCGTCAACTAGTAAATTCCCGTTGTCACAAAGCGGAGGCAGCAGGCCGACTAACGTCATAGATGCTCCTGTCCGAAAAATCAAGTTAGAGGCACACATATTTTAGTAGCTCGAGAACATACGGATAAATCTCCATGCATAGCCTGTCTCATGAAGCTCCATGCGAGATGTGATGATGTTTGTAGTGTTACAGAAGTAGGGTAACCACATATCTTCTATGTGAAGATCGTAAAATGCCTGGAAGCTAGGTCAGTGAGGCAATATCGCAAGCCAGCATAGATCTTATACTTTGTATATTGATCTATTAAATTCGTGGCCCTAGAGATTGAAGACCTGAACATATTACATGGAACAGGAAACCATGGCTACCACCATACCGTGGTATATGCGACAATAGGATATGTCACATCGGAGAGTATTCGCCAAATATTCCCCATCCTGCCGCTGAACTGTTTTGCGCGGCCGGAAGCAGAGATCAAATCTCCCTCTTTTGCATATAAACCGCCTATCAACGAGCCTATACTTGTGCCTGGGTCCGTATGAGAGGTGCAATCACAGATAATACGATCAACGGTCAGATATCTAACCTGCGATGTGGTCAATTGGAATCTCATATTCTTCAAGTGCTCTGATAAGACCCTATCGGCGGATCAGTAGTAGAATCACATAGCGTGCATAGAACAATACCAGATGGGCGATTCCGCGAGCTCCACCGCCACCTAAGACCAACCCAATAGATTTTCCGCAGATTCGTCTCGCAAGGCGAGCAAAATCGTTGGTGTGGGGAAGTCGTTGGGGTCGAAGATCTGCCGTGGTGCCACGATATTTCTGGATACCACTCTGCACTTTGTCCTTGAGATTCTTGAGCGCAATCATAGCGTCAGGGTCTCTGGGGGCAACAGCTGTCTTGGATACAGGAAGAACTAGACCCTATACACATGTAAAAATCAGCGACCGGTCTGATAACAGTTTGGCAGGCCCTACAGGGAGTTCAACGTGAGCATGTCGGTGAATCCAGGGACGATTCTAATCAAAGCTGAGTATTGAACAAAACATAGAAATCAAATTACCAACCTTCAACCATTCACGAGTAGAACCGGGGGTAACGGAACGATCTGGGTGCAGGAGTATGAGCTCCTTGCGAGCTGTCGTCTTCATCGACAGCAATAACCTTTCATACTCTCCCAAGCCCACATCGTCCCCAAACCCCACGATCATGACACAATCTGCCTGTCGTATACATGTCTGTGTCCAAGAACTGTTGACAGGCGAATCGGCGACATAAAGCACTGTACGGTACTTCTGCTCCTGATCGGTAAGCCAGCCTGCTGACTGTAACCTATTTCAGCTAGATCTCTCTCTAAATTTTCGAGATTAAATCACCTTGAGCTTTCCCATCCTGGTAAAGGCGTGTCGTCCCAAATGACTTGAGATGGATGCTTGATTGAGAAAAGAAGTCGAGGCACCGATGCCTTCAAGTGCTGTTTGGAGCTTGCGAGCAAAGGTATCGATGGGAACATTCCTGGAAACAGGCAGAATTGCGACTGTCTTCAAATTTGTATTGTTGTAACCGAGATCAGGTCCGGACTTTCTAGCTTGAGCTGATGTGCGAGAGTCAACTTCATCCCGTACGCGTGAAGCGATCATTTTAAGAAGCCTGCTCTAAGGTTGAGTACGACGCAAACTTCATTAGGGCTTGACTTACTGAGCAGTGGTTTGTGGATTTCTGAAATAGAACTTTAACATCAAGAGGCCAGTTACACAGTACAAGGCTTACCGAGCCGAGATGGCATTAAATAGTGTTTGAGGCATGCGGATGAGTTCCGTATCACGGATTGCGTGAACAGTACTCCGTCGGGGTGAGCTGGTGATGACGTCCAGTTCGCCGACGGTATCACCCTGTCCATATTCACCTTCAATTGTGACCGCGCCCGCCTCTGACTCAGTAATTGCACGCAGACGGCCGTTGATAACGATGTAGAAACTGTCACTGACATCATCTGGTCTCCATAAAACTTGCCCAGCATTGACCTGCATCCAGTCTAGAGAGGCATCTATGTGGAGGACTATTGCGATGCTTAGTCAGTGTCATAGATCACAACTCTGGTGCTCACTCAATGGCGATAACATTGATATGAGACGCTTCGCAAGAGTCAGCAGAACGATTGGCCGCTTCTCAAGTAAACGTTCCAGTGCCTGCGAAGACAGAAAGCCGACATAAGTGTCAGTTTTGGCCGTAATGTCAACGTATGATGCGGTGTTACACAGCGAGGCTGGAATGGAATCAGCAAGTCATACGATACCAAAATATGGATCCGACTCTTACATAGGTAACCAGCGATACCTCCAGGTTTGACTGTGAAAAGCTTTTGTTGGATCCTGCTATTTGCCTTCAAATCAAGTTGTATCGAGGACACAGTCTTCTGTGATGTCAATGGAACTGATATGTTCTCGCTGGGTAGAAGGATGTCCAGAAAACCCTCAATGACATAGAAGAGGCCTACACAAAAGTATGTCCAGTGTCTTTCAAGATAAAATGTTATTTCTTACCAGCGTCGAGTTCTCCCGCCTTGGCCAAGGTCGATCCAGCAGCAAAAAAAAGGATCTCAACTTCGTTGTCGAGACCGCTCATATAACCTCCCGCGGAGGCGACAGAGCTGGCGGTGAGGCTCGAACTATCGTCATTGATATCAAGGAGAGACAATGATCCAAAAGGCGAACTAAGCGCCAAATCAGAAGACCGTCGGCTGTCGGTCGGCAACGTCGGAGGGGAGGTTTCGAGAGAGTCGCTTCCACTGAGCGGTGGCTGCAGAAGGCCAATCGATTTAGCAATACATGACATGACCTCTTCCCTGAGATCAAAATCATCTAGCGAGGGTCCAGTTTTTCCCCTTCCCCTTGAGTCTCGCTCCGGAACCTTACTGCGGGGAATACGTGGGGTATTCAAGATACTGTAAGAACGAATATTCCGGAAAGGCTCATTCGATGAAATCGACGGAATGTGGAGATCCCCAGCTTGTACCGTGTCTCTTGGAACTCTCGCGAAGGGAGATGTCTGAGGATCATTATGCTTACTCCTCAGAGCGAGTAGGTCAAGATCAGTAGCGGACAACCTTTTCGCAGCTCTGGAAGCATGGTCTGAGAGTTTGGAAGTACCTTCCGACGCCTGGGTTGAAGTATCCGATAGTTCACGAGAGATAGGACAGGATGTTGGGGAGCTAGCGAGACTAAAGTACTCGCTTTCACTCTCAGACTGTCTGTCATCGAAGCGTTGGCGAAGGTATTGAACACCTCCTGATTGATAAAAAGAAGCTGGAAGAGGATGACAAGCAATTTCATTGATTGCCTTCTCTGTTCGGAGTACTTCACTGGTGAGTCCAAGATACTTGTGAGCAGCATGAAAGGTAACACGAGAGAATCTGGTCAAGATGACTGACAAATCATATAAATCATTTGTAAGGGTAGAACAGCATTCGGAAAGTACCTTGTACAATGTGGCCCGTGGCCTTTGGAAAGTTTTTTGTGAGGCGCCGAAAGGCCTCAGCTGGAATTACAGCTAAGGTACTGTCTTCTGTGGCACGAGCGACAAGACCACCACGACGTGCTGAGGCTGGTTTTAGGTCAGTTTGAGAAAAGGAAGGTAGGCGATGTGATCCATAGCTCCCGAACGAACTAGAAGAAAGAGACATTCTCCTCGATGGTGACGTCGCCCCAGGAGCGTGTACTGTTGAAGCCGACGATGAGACTGAGGACTTCCGTTCGTGACCTTTAGACTTGTCGAAGTCCAACTGAGAAACGTCCGAATTCGCTCGGTGACGGAGAGACGAATCTCCTCCAAAAGACTCACTTTCAAATTCGTCGTCTATGTCTGCGACATCTTCCAAATCCTGCCAGCTCATTTTGACATCCTCGGTGAAAAGACTCAAAATTGTGAACAAACTGGACAATGTCCCTCCGCTCCCGACTTCATTAAGTAGCTGATAGCCATTCATATCCTCGTGATCCCAAAGGTTTCGCTGCGCGTCAGGACTACTTGTTTCAGTAAAGACTTGAACCATCCCGTCGACGACACAGTAAAAGTTTTTGTCCTGGTCAAGAGACATACTGTCCCCTGCTATGAGCCGTCGAGTTTGGAGATGTCTAGCGAGTTCGTGAAAGACCTGGAAAAGGATGAGAGATGAATTTGAATCGAGCGCACAATCCGTACAGGCTTTTCTAACTGAAGGAAAGAGTGAGTAAAAATCACTAGGTCGATCATATACCACTCACAAAACCAAAAACTCGAACAGCTTGAAGGAAGTCGTCTAGATAATTGTGAAACGTAGGGGGTGGATCTTCAGCAATACGGCGCGTCAGATGACATATAACACAAGGTAAGGCGAGTCTTCACCTGTATTCACGTCTGGATGGAGTTCGTTAACATCGGGCTTGACGAGTGGAGGTTCCTTCAACTGAGTGTAGTCATTGAGGTAACGGAAACGAATCCAGTAATTCACTGCGATGGCCGAGAGGACGAATATGACGAAGAAATTCCAAAAGTTCAGCTAGATTCCAATGTAACAGTCATGAGAGGTGCTCTAAATGCTGCTGCATAGCACAGAATGGTTTACCGTTAAGGTCATAGAGTAGGAGAGGATAGCGTAAATATACCGTGGCACGGTAATGGTAATCAAAGCTATTAACGCCCTAGCACAGGACAGTACCCACACTGCAGCCGGACACGTAGAAATCTCACTTTGATTTGTTTGCAGAAAGGAATGTAACAAACGTACAGATAACCCAGAAACACGCTGATACCAGAGACACCAGTGGGTGTCGACTGCCATTCTCCAATACATCGATGAGACCCATAACAGGTCTGTGAAGAAAAGAGGGGAGAGAGTGCTTGTTCCAGCTGTTCGATGACAAAAAGATAATCAAGGCGTGCAGGCTTAAATTGTGAACACCAAACCCACGGCTGGTCCGGTCCGGTTTAAGACGTCACCAAAGAGATCAACTTTGATTGACCAATGTTCGAGTCACTTGCTAGGTGTACCCGCACTCAGAAGTAGTGAAAAACGACCGGGGTTACTCAGGATAGCTGATGCAACTTGTCCCATCCCCGGTTGGACGTCTATTGTGGGAGCGGTGTGGCGGGCGGGTAGACAGATGCCGCTCCAATCTACGTTACGGTTATCGTTAGAGGAGTTCTCTCTGCTTTTTCGATTCACTTACCTAGAGAGAGGTTGTCGCGGTGAGAATTCTGTATAGAACTAGTCTCACCTGCTCACCCTTGGCACTGACTTTCGCTATTACGTCTATCATTTCTATTGACGATAATAGGCCTCAAAGGCCTCTGGTAATTGGCAGTCCTCCCCTTAAATTATGGCAGGACTGTAGTGCCGGCGCTTGTTGGGAACCTGGAGCAAGGCACTATGCCTTTGGCACTTGCCACTTGAAGGAAGTACCACGGAACTTGCAACCAAGTCGCTCCGCTTTGGTAGTTCCGTCTTCTAGGTTTCCAATGTTGTCACTGCGTCAGACTTCCAAAGCCCAATTTTCTAGGAGGTTTCCCAAATTCTAGGTTTCAAAAAAAAGGCTTTGAGGAATCAATATTATATTTTTGGCAAGTAACATATGAATAGCAAAATGGATGCGACAAGTAGCACATATACAAAAAACAATCTGAGTGGAGTCTGACTGTGGCGAAAGAGGGGCGGGTGATAGGCCAGAGTACTTGTAGATAGATAGCAAGTGCAAATACATCTGATTTTTGGTTGAGCACACAACCAGAAAGCGGGAGGCAAGTCCAAGAATACAGCAAAAAGGCATTGTTGACTTCTAGAAAGCAGACCTCGCACCAGGGATGTCTGGCCAGAAGCTCACTGCAGGCACAACTCCTGGTGGCCCTGCCATGGTTACGCCGGGTACATCCACAGGAAGAGCAGGAGGTGCTGGAGGGGTGGGACTGTCAGGGGCTGGATGAACTCTCGTTGTGCTCCTCTTCGCCGCTGAGCTCTAGCTTTCTTTTCGATCCCGTCAAGCAGTGCGAGATAACTATTGATGGTGCGCTGTACTGCGTCGGGCAGTACCCTTGACAAGTTTGCGGTGTTGACAAAGGTTGTGATTGCAACAGGCTTGGACTTTGCACCTCTTCTGAAAATTCGATATGCTCTTGAGATGTCTAACGATGCGCTGGGTCACAGTCGGTGTAATAGGGGGGAAGTCGTGGTCGACATCTCTTGGTTGATCTGTTCCCCCTAAGTGCCTAAGTGTCCCCCGCTAGGTTGAGTCGATCTCTCGTTATGTTGACGTGACAATGAGTGTTGACCGATGAACTATGTTCGAGAAAAGTTGTACTTTATGCCGCCCCAATCTACGTAACGGTTATCATTGAAGGAGTTTTCTCTGCTTTTTCGGTTCGCTTACCTAAGGGGTTGTCGAGGTGAGAGTTCTCTACAGAAGTAATTTCACCTGCTCACCCTCTCTAGGTTCACCCACTGATTGTTGCGAAAACTCGCGTTTTGACTTGATCATATGCACATGTTATTGATGTACATACATACTTAGATAGAGCATTTGACAGACATAATACAACATGTCTTACATTAGGGATTAATTAGAAACTATGTTCTGTTGAGTCTTTTCCAACAGCAGATGTGGACGAAGATCCGGATGAAACAGTTGACAAGATTCTGTCAATATAATTGGCCCCACTCCTACGTGTCAAACTTCTGTTACTATTTGGGTGTCGAAGGCGAAGAGATAAAAACGAACCATTTTTGGTGTGTCAACACGTCGCATCCAATTTCCTTTTCCTTGCGCTGGATGAGTTCCACGTAAGCCAGCATGCCATCTTCTTTGTAGCGAGCTGCGAGCTCGGCTGTTATAGTAATAGTAGTGAGAACCCCATTTAGGATTTTACTTTAAAAAAAGGAACATACCTGTGACCACAGCATTGCTGTGGAGGCCGGCCAACGAGATTAGTTGTAGAACGAAACTAACAGAAACATGTCAGTTGAATCCATATGGACGAACAAGTCAGAATACTCACCCTTCCTTTGCCAGCTCCCACACGAAGTTTTTCAAGTCTGCGTCTAAAATTTGCACAGGTCAAATGTACGCTCAATGCTTTGCGCTGAAGAAAATGCATTTCACCTGAGAACCCATGCTGTGACCAGTTGAAGCTCGGGCTGAGATTGTACACAAACCACCTGGTACACTTGTTGAACAACCTAACTTTTCTAGGATCAAACTGATACGTACTTTCCAGGGTATTTCTCCCTGATCTTTCTGGCAAAGTATCTGGCTTGTTCAATGTTCGGTGACTTAGTTTCGAGCCACACTAGGTCCGCGTATGGCGCATATGTCATGGTTCGTTTAATCGCAGCCTAAGCAGACAAGAAAAACGTGAGCCAGCATTCACTACCACAAAAACGAGGAGGGACGGACCTCAATGCCACCTGTATAGTGATAGTAGCCTTCACGAGTTCGGGGAACTAGAAAAAAATTCAGGGAATGACATGGGAAGAGCCTGCATAGTGACTTACGATCACAATCCCAGAATACAGGTTCACCCAGGGTATCGGCTGCAATAGCACGCGCTACGTTATTCGATTGTCCGGCCACCGCAGAGAGGTATGAATCATAAGCCTGTGTTTTGTTCGTGATGTTTGACTTGTCAATCGCCTGTTTCACAGCTGTACGAATTTTGAAGTCAATTCAAAAGAACACTATTATATGTTGAACCCTGACCTTGGTTGAAAGTAACCATATCATGACCAGCAGTCCAATCCTTCTCTATTTGATCGACCTCAGCACCAGTTGCACCCCTTGCCTCAGCTTCCGAGATAAGCTGGGCAAGCGATTTTGTGCTCTTAGTGGTAGTTCCGAGAATGAACTCATGGTCCGAGACGTCGATATCTGAGGATATCAACTTCCCGGACTCAGAATCGGTACGAGCGATGAGAAGCATAGTCGATTTTAAGATATCCGTTTGGAACCGAGCCGAGACGAGCCGTGAAACATGGGTAGAGGTTGGTACAAGGACCTTTCCTGCAAGATGTCCGCACTAACAAATCATCAAAATCGCCCAACGACAGGTGCAGTTAACAACACAAACCTTTTTCCCACCGTGTAATTGATCCTCGAGATGAATGGCAGATGCTCCCTAGCGTCAAGGTTTAGCTTGATTTCAAGCAGAGTTGGAAGAGTCTTACCGATTCCGCGAAAAGTTTGACAAGCTTCATCACAGCGGAAAGACCTCCGTGTCTTACAGAGTATGAAGTAAGTAAACGAATAGTGGAACCTTCGCTATTGCTAACCCAGTATCTGCATCCGCGATGATAGGTTTGAGATAGTCAATGTATCCCAGCTTTGCCCGTTGCTCCGGAGGAGTAGCCATGCGTTCATCATAGTGTTTCTTGTCGTGAAGCTGTTGAGCGCGGAAGATTCTGTGCACCTGGTTTGGGACAGTGGTGTAAGGATAATCACTGTGATTCATATGCTAATCGGCACAACGTTTCGTAAATAAATATGACTAACACTTACCCAAGATCTGGTCCAACTTCGTTGTTTCCGGTAGTAAGGACGCTCGACGCGGCCCAACCCGAAACGTATACAACATCTTGATGACGCGCCATTTGGGTCATTTGCACTGGATCGATGGCACCCATAGTGTGCACCGGTTTCCCTTCGCTAGCAGCCTTCGAGAAGGTATCATAAAGCTTGTTGGCAAGTATCGTGGAAGGAAGAGGCAAGACAGGCATAGATCCCTGCTTCGAGGCTACAGAAGAAGCGGAATAAGTACGCTTGATATCTTTGAACCTCGGCTGAGCAAAGAACTCCTCCATTTCTTGAGTTCGTTGCTCGAAAAGAGCAGCTTCCTCATCGGCGGAAGGTTGTTGAAGAGGAAGAGAAGGTAAAGCAGAGGTCGTAGAGGACATGGATCTGATGGCCTGAGAAAGACCAGCTGCCCTCAGACCTGGACGTATTGCGTACATTTTGAATGTACTAGGGAGACACCTCTCTTGAGAGTCAGCAATAAAGCGCTTTTTTGAGTCTTCGGCCGGCTATTGCAACCGGTAGCCCGGAAGAAAACACGGAGATACTGGTGAAACCATTAAAACGCGACAGGTCACGTGTTTAAGACCACATCGATCTTTTTCCACTCATTCTGGTTACGCGATGACGAAGTCGTTGCATGGGTGGGGAATAACCATTCTAGAAACCTAGATTACAAGCGTCCTTTATTCCTGTCATCCAGAGCACAATACTGAGGAAGCAAAAAGCTATCTCCCTATTCCGAGTCCGGCGAGCTCCGAACATTGAATATGGTTAAAATTCCGAACACAACCGAGACATTACTCGTCTATTAGTACACCGCGGTCTGCAATGATCATGCTCGTCGCCCTTGGCATGATGGATACATCTATGATTGGGGAGCATCTGCTATTGCGAGGCAAAGTCGCGACATGTTATGAATGATTTTCCGGGTCTCTTTATATATCGGGTCATGCCGTAGCATTTTATCAACACAATCCTACCACAATCCACAGATTACGGTGTCCTCAGTAAGGTCGAAGATTGACGCACCCAGTTTCCTCCGCAATGATGTATATTTCGAATGTAGTCACGGTGGTGGCAAGCTTTCCCCATTGGCATCCTGATGTTATGATATGCAACTTGTCCATCTTTCATAGATGGATGCATCAGGTTTACTACAATGCCGCGTCCATAACGATCCAACTATAGCCATCCTCGTAGGTAGATACCAATGACACCAATGTAGCACTAACGTAGTAATAATCAGTCAACCTATGAATTGGGTGATAATAATGCGCCACGCAATGAACCGATGTAGGAAATAGGAAGATGAACGCTGATGAGTTACTCATATAAAGAAAACGGAAGTCACGGACCAGTCCATTGTATGGTAGTATAAACACATAGAAAGAACACAGTCTAAATGGTCAAATAATTCTTAAGGCACGGGACTTTGGTGAATAAAAACAAACAACGGCTAGCGCCACCGCCGCGATAGTGATCGGCAGAGACACTGCGACTACGACAGCAGTCGATACGGTGGAGACAATATCTAGAGCTTGAATTTGAACATGGGATGAAAAGGACGATTTTTCGCTGGACTGTGCACGAAACCGTCTGTTGGGGTGGGCGTCCTTCGTCATTTTCAGGCCTCGTTCGTATGCGAAAGACAAACCGAGATCTCGGTCAGCGCGATAGAGAGTGACTGGTCCAGATTCGTGGCCAATGGAAATGGTCTGATAGTCGGGTATGATGACGATAGGCGTGGAGATGTCAAGGACTATTTTCATACCCTGCAAGGAACCATATGGACTGGAAGGTAGAAGCCGTTGATCATATACGCGGCATCCATGATCTTTCAAGGCCAAGGTAACGACGTCCCATATAGATCGGATGGACCACTGACAATCTGTGAGGCGAGAAGATTCCAAAGAGAGGTACAACTCGAGCCAGGTGGAACAGTCAGGAAAGGCTTGTTTCTGGCTCCAGATGTCACGATACTCCAAAGTCGTTTGGCATTCTTCTACCTTATCATTAACGTTCCCTTTACATGAACACGCGCCGGAGAAATGCTCCCAACCCCAGATATCGGGACCGTATACTTCTTGATTATATGAAAGGCAATCCTGACAAAGAAGTATGCGAAGAGAGCTTTCGTAACGAGCAAGCGCACGTGTCGAGCGCCTAAAGAGATGGGTTGTGACGGTAGGAAGAAGATGAAGGCGAATATCGAGGAGTATTTCTGTGGGCAAGGTGATGGTTGATGGTGTTGTGCGAAGTGTTCCATTGGAGGAGTGTTGGAGGATAGCGTCAAAGGTACGAAGTTCTGGTGAAAGATATGCAAGCGAAGTATGCATGAGGATTGACCTCGAGGTGGTGATCTTGGTTTCAGTCATGCTACCAAAGTGTTAGAAAGTTACACCAAGGCGAACGATTTGAAGATCAGTACTCAGCCCTGACAGTGGGTTTTAGTTCTGCATATTTACGAATGAAAATGGGCTTGCCGGAATTGACGTGACGTGCACCTGTAGCGCAAAGCAGCCTAGGACAATTGATATCTCGAGGGGGTCATAGTCGAGCGAAATGAATTCGCACGTCGTGGCATTATAAATGATATCTGCTTCGATGACCAGCAGGCGTCGGTAAAAGGAAGGCATGCCCGAAATTACTTCTCCGCGAGAAGATTATAGACAGCTTCACAAATAAACAGCGCATTCGGGAACAGGTAATCAGGATTCATTGAGTACAGTCATGGAAATTATGCAATGTAACTGGCGGAGGGAAAATGAGAAAGTCTAGGTGAGGTCGCCTCTTCCCCCCCAGGTTCTGAGACCTGAGGCCTTACTTAGAGCCTGATATACTCCGCGGTATAGCTCCCATAGATACAAGAAGCGAGGCAGCTTTCAAACATGCTTTTTCGTGAGGGAATCTGTACTGATGGCAGAACGAGTTGACGGTTGACGCCGAACCATGGCAAGATGAGATCTCCTTGGATGTTCATGTACTCCGAGGAGATTGATTTGGAGCCGTTAGCGCCAAGGACTCCCTCCAAGTCTACATTTATTAGAAAAAAACCAAGTCTAATCATGATGACCTGTATAACACTATCTATGCGCAATATCGGACCCTGAATTACATACGAGCCGAAGATTTTGAGTGATAGATCAGAGAGGCTTACTTCGAGACTCATACACTTAGGAAAGTGGAAACGAGAAGTGGAACAACAACAATAACTTTGTGACCAACGCAAACAAGAAGCGGGTAGAAGTCCAAAGCGAATAATGGCAAGTGAAACACGACGATCAAAAACTCTGTTTGTCTAAGATTTGATTTCAGTCTCAGTAATTTCTTGTTTAATAGTGGATGGAGTGCAACTTCTACCCTACAATACCCTACCCACAGACACTGGTATCCAATACTTTTACTCGAGAAATAGTCAGAAAGAAATGTGTTATGCCATTTCTTTGTCAACTTTTTGTCCTGGATAAAGGCATTTTTCATTGTTTTCAACCCTTTTTCCTGAGAAATATGTGCATTGAAAATGGCATAAAACATTTCTTGGTCACTTTTCCTGGCAGAAACAGGTTGTGATGCCAACAGTGAGAGTGCTAGCCTCAATCAATGCACCTTGAAAAAAGTATTTTAATGAGAATTGAACTTCTCATCATATAGGAGGAGTATCAACAGCAGTATCATCATCGATCCATAAAACCCTACATACCAAGACACCATTCTTGGAGTTTATATGACCACTCTTGATGGACTCCCACTTCCTATGGGAATGGAGCATTCTGGCTGTTTCCGGCTGCCACAAAGGAATTTTCAATGGTGAAAAGAGGTGATTCCAGATCAGAGTGAAGGATCAGAAAGATCCTTGAACAGGAGACCATCAGAAGACGTCGCACTCAACCCTCCCCTGCCCGGATATGGAGAACATGTTATGTAACACTCGTGACATTTCAAAAAGATTCATCATAGTGTTAGAAGGTTATGTCAGAAAGTTAATCCTAAATAGTATAGTGTAAGTTGGTCCTCAGTCTTTGTGCAATCAACTTATATTCTGTGCATACCTGAATGGTGTAATTTTGGTGCAGTGGGTATAAATATTTGAGGAGAGGTAGAGGCAGACTGATAAGGCAACGAGACACTCTATATGGAGAACAAGAAGGTGAGGGTCAACTGTTTTGTTTTGAGATTTCATAGAATGGGCCCAGAATCAATGATAAATGATTTGAACCAAGTCAATCCATAAGCACACAGAGAACGCACGCAATTGGATGAAAACCCGGTTAGGAATAGGTTGGTACCGGGTTCATAACAAGATTTTTGTCAAAATGGTTCGAAGTCCAGACACTCACAATCCAGCCACGAGTAAAATTAGGGCGGAGCTCCGTCTACCTCAAGTTGAGTCGCCAAGAACGGCAGCGGGAGGATCTCCTTAAGGTATTTGATAATATTACTGACAAACAGCTCGGGTTCTATATTGCCGGAGATCTATTTCAAGAGCATACCACCAGTGGATGCAGTATGACCCCTTCTCTCATGCTACTCTGTCCTCCGCCATTTTATATCATCCAGTTCTAAAAGTGCTCCACTCTAGCACACCACAAAAATGCTTTCGCGGCTTGTGAACATGAATGGGCTTGCGTTGTCGCCGTTGCGTGAGTGGGAGGTGTCGTTTGACACTCATGGCCAAGGGGAAGAAGGGTCATCTTTAACAGCAGGGACCGCATTGGTAGATGCGGATGGCTCTTTTTTGAACCATTGAACTAACATAATCGTTCTATAGGTGATCGATCTCCGAGCGCTGCGTTCGCTCATGCCCCGTCTGCCGGAACATGTGCTTCAAAAGATTGCCATAGAATGTGTCGTCCCAGCATGTAATAGTCTCCACAACATCATAAAGAATGATTTGGATCACGTAGTAGAAGTCTTGTCTAGTTTGGAGTTTGAACCGGAGGATAGCGCTCTTAGCAGTGTAGTGCGTTTATTTTCCTTGACTTGCACAGTCACGGGCTGACTGGCTTTTAACAAGAAGGATACAGACCTCTCTACCACTTGTCCGCTCAATCTTGTCTCTTCATCCCAGAATGCTAATGCTGTTTATCGCTCCTATCCCCAAGGTATCTCAGGAGAGCATTCAAGTGTTGTGAGTACTCAAGATAGGAAACGTCCACACTTTATCCCATTCCATTTTTCCAGCTCACCGAACTTGATGAGCAAGAATTTGGACGATGTTACACGTGTCGCCCAAGATTCACGATCCCTACCATCCTTGTTTCTCCGTGTGCACCGTCAGAACATCACATGGCATGTCGTGTCCCTATTCAGAACAGTGCATTTGGCGATCAGCTCACGGTTCCTTATCACCCTGCCTTCAATCACATATTTCCCCCTATGACACTTCCTCAACGACCATTGCTCACACTACAGAATTGGACGTGGAAGTCGGGACACTGGCAAGCCACGCTACCTTCGATACATGAACAGGAACTGAAGGGCTTGTTTTCACGAGCTCTAAAACGAAAAAGGATACGTCGTAAACGTATCTGTCAGTGAGCTTTACACAGCATGCTGGATGTTTTCACGTCGCTTCATCACTTCACTCATGATATTATGGGATTTTACGAATGTATCAGTAAACAGGTTACCTGTATTATTAGCAATAGCAACACGAACATTCTCAAGTACTGAAAGTACACTGCTTCCAAGACATTACTTGTTAAAAACAGGAATCTGTCACGTGCGCGCTGGAGAGTGACGTTGTCGTTACTGTTATTTACCAAACGTGTAGTCTACGGTTCAAGCTCTTCGATTCCAGCTGGGAGTCTCAAGGCGCTCTTTCAGACTGGGTATATCTTTCGCCTGCGTTCCACTTTCAACAGTGGTCTCGAGGAATCTTTTCTCATACTACATCGTTCATGACTCTTAAAGCACTGTTCTACGCCTATGTCCTCGGAGGAATTACGTTCATCCCTCTTGTACTCGCTGGAATCGTATTTTTCACTTTTTTCACCTCTGTTCCTGTCAAGGACGACAACGTAACGAAGAAGCGCAGTGCAAAACTTGAGGCTCGGAGAGGTGAGGCAGGTGGTACGACATCAGACAATGCGACGATCCTTACTGGGGAGACCGACGACATCCCTCGAACGCGGAAGGGGTGGCTTACCATGCGACGGACGTTTGAAGAGACCAGTTCCGATGGAGGTTATGTGACAATGATGCGCTCGTTTCTTGATGCACGATCAAAGGATCCAAAGCGATCACGGCCAAAGGACATGTGGTATGTCGTTTTGAAAGGCACGGTGCTTTACCTCTACGAGGATGAGGAAATGACGGAATGTGAGGCGGCAATTGAACTAGGTGGCCATGAAGTTGTCGTTCATCCTCAAGGACTTTTGGACGGCGAGCTATTCACCAAACGAAACGCAATATGCCTTAAGCCGAAGAAAGAGGACGAGAAGCGTATGCCGAGCGTGACGAAGGAGATGAAGCTGGGTTCCGACGAGGTTGAGGACAAGAAAAGCATCAGTTCGAAGCGACAGGAAAAAGAACGTAATAAGGCACCAGGAATTGAGATGGAAAAGCAGGCTGCCAGAGAAAAGGCTTTCGACCCTACCAGTCCATGGTTCATGTTCGTACGCTCGTGTGTGGAGATGGAAGATTGGTATCTTGCTCTCATCCATGCATCCACCCAGCCCAGTAAAACGCCTATCTCGAGTCCATTACGTCCAGTCTTCCTTCCCGCAGATATGCACTATCTCGTCTCTACCCTGGACGAGCAACCAGATGTCATCCCAACACGGTGGCTAAATGCATTTATCGGGCGTATCTTTTTCAGCTATTATCGGACTCACAGGCTAGAACATTACATCATTGGTCGCTTGATGAAGAAGTTGTCGAAAGTAAAAAAACCAACTTTTTTGACTGACATTGCCGTCACCGAGGTATCTGTTGGTAACAAAGCCCCAACCTTGAGCAAGCCCATGCTAAAGGAACTTACCAAAGAGGGAGATGCGGCAATGGAAGTCCACTTTCACTACAAAGGAGAATTTCGTATCACAATTCAGGCGACGGCAAATATAAGCATTGGAAAGTCTTACACGGTCAAATTGGTTCTTGCTGCCGTTCTCAAGGAACTTGTGGGCAATCTCCTGATTAAGATAAAACGACCTCCGAGTAGCCGCATCTGGTATGCTTTCACGCAAGCACCACGGATGGTCTTAGAAGTGGAACCTATCGTCAGTGATCGGCAGATTACTTGGGGCATGATCTCGAGTACTATAGAAGCAAAGCTGAAAGAAATAGTACGTCCAGATGTTCGCGTTCTGACTTACATTTACCATTTTATTTTAGGTCTACGATTCCGTGGTTTTGCCAAACATGGACGATATATCATTTTTCGACAGCTCGAAATTCACACACCGTGGTGGAATATGGCGCGACGCATCGAGACACGAAATGCCGGCCGTACCTCTTCATGACACCGTCGGTGCTGACGACTCCCAGTCAGTTGGCTCTGACCCCACACAAGATAACGTGCCGCCTATAGTTGAGGAGACAATCTTTAAAAGTACACAGTCTCCAGAGGAGTCAGTCATCCCTATCGAGCCAGTGATATCAGCATCACCGCCTCCACTCGTTGAGACGAGCATCGTGCAAGGGTCTGAAACATCAGATCTTGGCCTAACAGACAGACGACGACATTCATGGTTCTCAAGTGTCAGGAGCGAAGGATCTACTTCTCATAGAGGAATAAAACCTGAACCTGACGACGAAGACATTCAACATGATCTGCAACGTGGACGCTCAAAAGATTCCGATAAGGGCAGCATCACGTCCTCCAGGTCGCGATCGACGCCTCAAGATTCGACGTATCTAGGGGGTCGGAACCATGATTCGACACCAGAAATTGATGTTACCTCTGCTCATGATACCTTACTTGCGCCACAAACGCCACAAGTGAGTCGGCGATCTTCGTCTCAGCACTCCTCCCAACGCGAGCACACAAAATCACTATCCACGGACTCATCCAAGAGTGCCCCTGATTTGGAGACCGACACGTCTAAGAAAACGCCTGCTCTCAACTCTAACAGTGCCACATCTTTTTTCACGACGTTGAGATCGCGTGCTGGAGACAAACAAGCCCTCAGTACCACGGCCAAGGAGGCAATGCGAAAATGGGGTGTTAACTGGGGAGCGAAGAAGGAGTCTAATAATGGAGATGTCTCGGACCATGGTTTCATCGCGTCAACAATCGGCGCACGTTTACGGCCTGACACTACTTTCAGTGTGGCAAACAAGGCTCGTGCGAGTTATGCAGAGGTACGAGCGGCTGTGGCGGAAAGAAAAAGTCGGACTATCGGTGCAAACGACGAACTAACAGATAACAACCGATCTTCATCACCTTCAACATTACCCATATCTATCCCAGATAGTTCTAGGGGCAAGGCCCGCTCAACGAGCAATCCGTGGCCAGGTTCCGAGCACGTACCCTCAGGCAACGATCCTGCTGGATCATCATCGTATCCCGATACAGTTGCGCTATCTACATCTACAATTTCCACTTCGTCTTCCTCTTTTAAACATCTGTCTGTCAATGAGGCAGCGTCATCGTCTTCCCCAGTCTCACGAATCGAGACTGAAGGGGAAACTGCCATGCCGGTTGTCCCGTCAAAGCCCATACATGTCGTTCAGCCCACTGCCAAGATTATGACTATACCTGGCATTCATGCAAGCCATCGTGGTGAGGTCATGTCTATGGGTTTCGTCGCCCCACCGCAGCCGCCCCCAATGAACCCATCGGAGGGTAAATCTTCAATCTACCGACTGTTCAAAACCTCCACTGGGTCAAGCCCAGGACCTGGCTTTGGACCGGCTCGGACACCATCGCCATCAGCGCCACTAGCGTTGGTACCTCAATCGTCGACACAAGAGAATTCTTTCATCTCAAATGAATCTATAGAAGGCCCGTGCCTTGTTCCTCCACCCTCGCTAAACGCTTCCGCAACATCTCCCGGTTCGACCACACCACGCGTTCCACCACCGCTCCCACCTCGCTCACCTCAGACTCGCCCGCAAATACGTTCAACTCTGTCAGAAGCCCAAGAAGCATTGAAAACCATCGCATGCAAGGACGAACGAAGGCGTTCAGTGTCGTTTGAGAATGTTCCCGCACTGTCAATACCAAGTCAGAATGGTGTTAGCGACGTGATCGAAACCCCGAATATCTCCAAGGGCATGGATGCAGCTGGAAAAGCTCTTGATCATGCTATAATTCCTGTGTCAGATCAAGAGCTTGCTACGTCTATTCACAAGAAGTCATTTACCCCGAATCCAAATGCACCTCCGTTACCACCTCGTCGGCCACCACAGTCTCTACCAGAAGCTTAAGGACAAACTTAGATCCACGGCATGAGTCTTGTTAACTGATATATCAATACTTACTTGCTATGAAGACCAAGCGGTCAATTAATATTCGTTTCACTTGCATTTCACACCGATGTTCCGTTCATTCTTCCTATCCTCTCCTTCATCTTGTCTGCCACACCAACCATTGTGTACTCATTACATACCACGTCATCGATGTCTCATGATGTTGCCTATCTAACTGTCACGCACTCAAAAGTGTTCGGCAAAGAACTTTTTCTGAGCAAGATTAAACTATTCATGATAGGTACTCAAACTCGAACTTCCTCAAACACTGTGATGAACATAGTGTCTGGCTAGCCCATCGCAGAATTAGTAAGAGGCCAGAGCAGAGACGTTATCCTACTCACAACTTCAATATAATCGATCTATGTCATTAAGGATGCTCTTATTGACTTCAAGTTCAGGGGTGATGCTAGTGCGTATGCGTATATAAATATAAACTTGCAAACATTTTGAGAATTTATTGACTATTATTCATGCATCCTCAACAGCTTTTTAACGTTTAACCGTGATGAGTCTGACTCTTTGGTAGGTTGAAAGTTTTGGAAAAAAGAGATTCATTCGGCCACCATCACCGAGCACCAGGTAACAATTCTTGACCTCCCCATCCGAGTGCCACGAGGTGTCCGCGGTTCCCGCACTGTATGTCTACCAATCAGGGGTCTACGGGGTCACCAGATTTCCCTGGTTTCACGAAGATTGAAGGGGATGGGCGTCACCAATAAAGACTATGGCAGGGCATGTGGCGACAACTATTGATGCCATTAATGATGCTCACCATATAGATGTGCCAGAAGATCACGACTGGAAACTGTAACACCACCGGCCGCCACTTCAAAAATATGCAGCTAATACTATCGTCTCCCGGGTCCCAGACCCATGGAGCTCGTCCCTTGCTCGACGTCACAAGAGTTGCAACGGCATCTGTGGCAACATATGGTCCAAGTCAAGTGGTCTGCGGTCGAAAAATATCCCTTGCACGTCTGGAACATGGGCCGGTCTTTGTTCTTTCAAGCTGTGGATCGACAACTGAAACACTCCATTTGTTGAGGTCCATCCAGTGATCCAGGCTGTCATACCGCCAATACGTACATAGTTAATGCTCCCACATAGCGATGATATGGTGAGATGGTATACGTATACCGTTTTGAATCTCTTTCCCATTTAGTGCTAGGCTTGACCTACTCAACCTGGTTACTAGCCACGATTAAAATAGTGAAACAACTGAATGATTGAATGGCGGTGGGATGATTCTCACGTTGGGTGCACTGAAGGAAGCAAAGTATGAGCGGTTTTTTTCTTTTGTACCCAGGACTCCCATGGGGGCCGTGCTTCTGAGTCCACTGCTTCAATGATTCTAACAAGCGCTGAGAGTTGTCAGATAATTCCGCATAACTCGGAGATGTCCTGTTCCCTTTCCCCTTTAGAAAGACCCACACTTCTAGACGAACCATGTGTTGTATATTTCAGTCGCTTCTGAGAACGTCATGTCCAGAGTCCGAACGTGATGTATCAGATATCGATCCTTGCGGTTGCTATGTGCTATGGGTGTACATGTGCGATGGTTGTTCATACGTGAAAACCCATTCGGAGAAACAACGCGGCCAAGGTTTCCAGGTTTCCATGGGCTGAAGAGGGGCAGTGCAGACTCTGCAGGGTAGATAATCTTGTCGAGTGAAACAAGGGTGTACTAGGTACCAGGAAACATGGAACACTGGTTCTTCACAGTGGTTACGCACAGGGGCGCTAGAGATCCAAGCTAGAATAAGTATACTGAGTCCTGGCTGTGATCACAATTGAATATCATGTAAGATTGAGATAACGTATCTAAACCCTACTCCTTCTCCCGTATATCCAGTGCATTTGTGGCTGCTATCTCCATTTCTCGTTCTCGTTAACATTTCGACTTCATCGTATGTGAAGTCAGATATCTACGTAAGGCAGGCGGGTAGTATAAGTCCACAGGAACAATAGAAACGACACGAGAGGGACGAGCAATTTGAGTTAAATAATATTACCGACAAGCGGCATAATCGCTGGGCAGTTCCATGTCTAGTCTGGATTGAAAGGTATGTTTCATGTCTATTTCTTGAGCTTCCTTTGTGAATTGTTTTTCGAGACAACAGACGTTCAAGAACCATCTCTGTTGAAAGGATCTTGTGGTTACCATGATGAACAATTCTATGATGCTAGCTGGAGACAAGCGGATCGTTCCGGGAACAAAGGGCGGGAATTTGAAGACGTCGTGCTCGCTGATTATATCACCGAATTTGGATGCGTTGTTGGAGTACGACGAGAAGATACGTGGATTAAACTCGCCTGTATCACCAGCATCGTCGCAATTGCCGCAGTCTGCGCCGATCGGTCTTCCGCCTCCGCCGCGACGTACTTCACGCAAGCCCACAACGCCGACGTCACCAATAGTGCAAACCCCACTGATCCAAGAGAGCTCTCAGCGGTTGGAGTGTGAAAACCCATACATCAATCCGGCACCGGTGTTCGAGTTCGAAGACGTGCTGGAACCTGGAACATGGACGCCGACAATCGAAGCATGGTCGGCTAATGAAGAACCGTGCTCCGTCAGAGAAGTACAGAAGGCCTCCAGACCATCACAAAATTCAAAGGAGCAGGCTGGGGTGGTTAGCGTGAGCAGGTCGCTGGCCAACGACGCCGATGCACAAGCTGAATGCAAGACTCCGCAGCTTGGTGATGTGCTGAATACTAGTTCGACGCAGAGATCGAACTTGAGAGAGCGGGCATGGGCGAAAGGAAAGTTGCTGAAACTGAAAGATACGATGCCAGGTAAGCGTAAGGAAACGAATGAAATAGGAATAATTAAATGCTGAAGCGCTGACACTTCGCAGGTAGCAACGATAATTTAGTGATGGACATTCGACGATATCCGACAGACAGCGCAGAAAGCTTCGACCCCTTTCGACGACGACAACCTTTCATAACTCACAGGTGTCCGTCGTCACAAGGGTCAACGTCGTCATTGGGCCATTCTTCTACTTCAACCTACGAGCCTGCGTCCACAATCGATACTCGCATTAGCATCTCGAGCACCATGTACCCGACATCCCCGAGCGTCCTTGTAGATGAACCACTACCCATAAGTCTTCCGGACAACTCGTCGCTCTACTCTGATTACCATGGCCGCCATTCGTTCATCGATATTATCACGCCTGCTGTTGCCGACTTTACGCTCCCTCCGTCTCCGCCCCGTACTTCCGATACTAAGTCTATTATCCCCCCCAAGCCGAATGTTGGCCGCCTAGTACCAGTCGCCAAGTCCATTAGTTCACTTTCTCCAACGAGAAATTTTCTCGATCTTGATGAACGCAGCGACCTAATTAGACAGAATCGCAAACTCGCAAGAGTTTTTGGCAAGCCACCTGGCCCAAACATGTTGACTCTTAAAGACAAGCAAACCTCTGGCCCGCATTTGATAGCCGGCCACCAGCATGCTCCAGCTACTGAAGACACAGGTGTCTGGCTTCCTCCAGTCGACGCACGGGGTCACTCGGTGCCCCTGAGTGTGCATGATGATTTTCTTCTTGATCACCATGACGCAAAAAAAATTTCTCATTCTTTTGATGGAATTGCTTCCTCGATGTCCTTCATCGATCTGTCAGATGATCTCGGCTCGGCTGGCGCCGCACCGACCCGAGGCCGTCTCCGGCGCCCTTCTCTCTCTTTAATTGAGTCTGTGTTCCCAGAAGAACAAGCAGAGGAGGCCCGCAGACGTAAACGAGAAAAGCTAGCCAGGCTACACCGCTTCCTTGGCTCTCGTGTTCCTACAAATCTCGTGTTAGGCCCTGATATAGCAGACCCTGGTCTCCCTCCTCTTGACCCGACCATCATGGCCGTCGTTCCTGAATCAAGAAAAGATTGGCTTAGACGTCGTCGCAGTAGTTCGGCCGCTGCTTATGGCTCGACGTGGTCAGACGAAGTTGACAGGATTAAGGAAGATCTGAATAGTACAGAGAAGGCCATCAATGTTCGACGGGCTCAAAAGATGGAAAAGGTATGTTTTGTCGAGTATTGTATTGCCCTCCCCTGATTCGTGTGCATTTAAAGGTCTTTGGCGTCGCACCACCCCAGATGTTGTACCACACAAGGCGCTCGCCTTCGCCCTCACTGGGTAATCCCGCCGCCATCATCGGACAGGAGAAGTCGATATCAGGCTGGACATCACCTGGTGAAAGTCAACTTCCTGTCATTGGTCTTCGTAACGTCAATCGTTCTTCATACTCCAAGAAGAAAAACAAGGACGATCGACCGGGGACTTCGGAATCTGACAACAAGACGCTGTTGCCTAGGCACCGTGACAGCTCGAAAGAACCGGATCTTCGCAAACGGACGTCGATTGTCTACATGCATTATCAAGACTCGCTTAACTCGCTCAACGATATCATCGATCGAGTATGTGTACATACTCGACCTACCTTGGAGATTTCTAAACAGTATTTGTTTGTTGCAGGATGACAAAGAGTCCCTAGCCGAGCTGCACGAGTACCTCAACTCGGGCGACATGTCCATCCCTCCGCCTCTCCAAACTTCCACACTCAGCCCCCAAGCCAGTGATAGACGTCTTTCGAACGCCTCGATCAAGTCTGAGCGCCGCCATTCACTACCTGCTCGCACGTCAATCTCGTCGGAATGTAGCATCGCCACACCGCGTCCAGATGTGACGGACTTCCAGACGCGCAGGAGGCGCGCGGCGAAGCTTACGCAGTTTTTCGGAGTGAATTATAGGGAACTTATTAAAGATGTGCTAGAGAGTATTGAGAGTGGGTTGGAACATGAGAGGAAGCATGGAACACTTGATCCGGAGGAGGTAGAAGTGAGTGTTTATCTGTACCAGGACAGAGGTTTGGTACTGAGTTACTTTCCTACTTCTTACAGGACTTGCTGGCACGTCTGAGGAAGCTCCGGACCAAACGTAGTAGGTTTTAAATGAGTTTGGAATCTTGTATGTCATCCATCCTATCCATTCACCACTCACAGGCAGATCCCTTCTGTTCTCGTTACTGTACTAGGGGATGTGCAATCATGCATACCTTGACTTTGATATCCTGGCCACTCTTTACGGTCAATCTATATACAGCTCTATATATCCTTTCATATTTTCTCTCTTGCATCAATGCCACTTCATGATAACGAAATCTTGTGACGATATTTTCCAGTTGTCTTACATGTTGGTCTCTATCTACAGTCAGCTTCGAATTGAAACTCGTGGTTTTCGCGTGGACTCATGACATCATTGAAAATCCTCACGCTTGCAATGCGATAACTTGGAACTTGACCCACGCCCGTCTCTTAAATACAACTTTGATGGTTTGACAAAGCGGAAAAACAGTAATATGACTTTGTTCTCGCATCAGCGCTTATTCCTACGAGTCCTTGGCCTCAAGCATGTTCCCTCACAGCCGCGGTCACGCCCTGCTTACTCATCCCGACTACTCATGTCCACCGCGTCGTCGGCGTCCGACGACGAATTCTCCGCGTACAACTTCGCTGAATTCACGGAAGAAGATCTTCAGCGCGTCGATGCGGACGTGGCGCGTATATCCCAGGGTGGTCCCCAGATCACTATACAGGTCGAAGCTCCTCAAGCTGGGGGAAGCACGATAATGTCTCATACCTCTGACACATCAGAGTCGCGTGGCAAGGGTAAGCAAAGGGCTGGTTTGGATCCCCTGAGCCCGATGGCGAGGTATCGGAAGAATGGGGTGCTGAGTGTGACGGACCTCGCGTCGTTGGCTTGGTGGGTGCGTTCACTTGCTTATTTCCTCCATTCATGGTCACTTTGGGGTGTTTTGCAGGTGCGAGGTGCAATTTGACTATGGATTACGCCAGAGACGGCATATGCCCATCGAGACGCGACCCCAGTCGTTCATCTCTGCACAGGGGAAGGAGATATCCGTCGCGAAGAAAGTAGCGGTGAAGAATGATGTGAGGACGAAAGAAGGGAGTGTATGTCACCTTCTCGTATTAGCACTGGAACAAGATCAATATCAAAGTCTGTTCATAGGCGTTGCATAAGATACTAGAGCGAGAGGTGAAAGCGGAAGAGTTGCCAGTCAAGATATCGTCAAAGGAGGAACGGTGGGCTATACGGTACGAACTTTCTTCTTGTGTTGTGTTCTGGCTGACTTTTTCGTGTCAAGTCTTGTAAACATTCTTAGTAGTTTGCACGGTATATTGCTCGAGGGTTATACAGTGAGCCAGTACTGTATACAAATGCGCGCACACTATTAATAAAGAACAGCGTGAGTTTCCCGTCTTTGGGATTTTACAGGGCGAAGTAGTAGTTGGCACTATCGTAAGCAACAATTAAGCTCTCAATTATGACTCTGAGAACGATGTATCCTCAGGACGAAATTGTACTGAAAACTGAGTCACCAACTACGCCACAGAAGCGGCCGTCTTCCTCTCCATCTCGATCAAAGTCAAAGAAATTGCGTCAATCATCTCCTTTGCAAAAGCTGGTGACCGAGTACTTGTTGAACACAACTCCCGTCGTTCCCAACGTGCCCCCAACCCAAACAGAAACAGAAATTGAGAATCCTTCTACCCCAGCGAAGCCATCGCCAACACCCACCTGCCTTCCGCAAAGATTTCTCCACTTGATAGACACGAAGACGCGAAGAGCGAGAACTCTGCCTGAAGACAGAGACACTCTCCCTTCGCGAATCCAGCTCATGCTATACTACCGACTCCTTAGGGACTTAACCTCCCTTTCTCCTCCCTTCGATTTTTCAGCCATGTGGCAGCGAGTCGGTGTGGACCCTGTTAAAACCTTCTCCACAGAGTTCTTGACTCAGGCGGGGCTGCTCGAGGAAACCAACACCTCGAGTACTTCCTGCTTGAATGACCTTTCGAATAAGTATGTTGAGATGGTACGAAGTCTTGACATTGCTGGCGTGGATACGAAACTGGAACTTGTGTATCGCCTGCGTCAAAGTCAAAATCAGTTCAAAGACTTTGGACGGGCTCGAAAGAAGCGAAGCGCTAGCCTTGTCATTTCTCAGGAAGAACGCGATCTCGCGAAAGCAATCGAAGCCAGTTTGACTGATGTTCGTGCCTCAGGAGATTCTGCTGCTCAAAGAGACGGTACTGTACAACCTGACCCTGTACAAAGTACAGATGCACCTTCAGACGCTGGAATACCGACAGTTGGTCTCAAGAGCTCCTTGAAATCTTTAACTGTCAATGTCAGTGACTCAGAAGGTGAGTTTGTTCTGCAGTTATCGTCAATTTTGTTCATCAAGTTCGTTCAGCAAAACCGACAAATACTTCACGTCCTGCATCATTGTCTGGCTCCTCTGACACAGAAGCAGAATCAGACAAACATATTCTTAGGCCCATCGGTATCAAATCATTCGATTATGACGAAGAGATGTTAGATCTTCATATCGCAGACGCGCTCAAGTGGTGGCATGGTGACCGCAACCCACAAGGTGTAACTTTGGAAGACTTTCGGAGATGCCAGTAGGCTGTTTTTCTTGTCTTTTCCTGGACTGTACAGCCCTAATTCTTGCTATTCAGTTCGTGCGAGTACGAAAGCAATTGCGAATGGCGCGAGCAAAAAGCGCTTGAGCTTTACGACCGATCATGTAACCATCGGTGAGACCTTATACAGGCGCGAACGAGTTGTGACAATTACGTTCTACGTTGTTTATTTTTTTTATCTGTATGGTGATGTCTCTGGAAAATCTGAAAGGGGTCAAGCTATCTCATGTAGACTTCTCTGGAAAGAAAGAAGTGACGCTGCGAGCCCGATGCTTGTATTTGTGTATATACAGTCCACTACTGGTGTTATATTTTATTTATCTAGCACGATAACCGTGATGGTCAATGAGGAACCTATAACTACTTAAAAAGCGTCCTGAGTCATCAATGCATCATCATAGTTCAAAGAATGACCAGATCCCCTGTGCAAGCATGACACCAGAAAACATGCGAATCGTCCATGAATTGCGGTCTATGTGCAGTGTATTCCACCCGTGATCCGGTCCGTGAATGTGTATGCGAATGAGGGGAGCCAGGACGTGACCCTTCAGCAGACTGTACAGGTGAAAGGGCCCGTGCCGAAGAGGCGCGTGAGGAAGGCCGTGAAAGGCTGACCTCCACCTCACTATCAATGCGCGCTTTTAGCATGCTCAAACTGACCAGGCGCTTGTGACGCATTTCCGCAGACATATTTTGGTCGAATATCGAGCGAGCAAGGGATGTTTGTCCTGCGGTATTCGACGGACGATTTGAGCCAAATGACGAGCGTCGTAGGTCCGAAGTGCGGCTAGCTGGGCGTAAGCCACCTCGAGCGGGGGAGTAGGAGCGTGGACCAAGGCGAGACAAGGGCCGAGAACGAGAGAGCTGGTCCTCAAGAGTGCTTATATGCTTTTGGAGGGAGTGAACGTGAGCATTCGCGTCGAAAACAGAGTTTTCAAGAGCGCGAATTTGTGAATGAGCAGCAGATAGTTCAAGAGCATGTTGCTGACGAAGCGAGTCAAAACGCTCCTCATCTAGTGTTTGATCGCCGTTTGTGCGTATGGGCGAAGCGACTGTTTCATGTAGGTGAAGAATCTCTTCTTCGCGTGCATCTAGGTCAGCCCGAAGAGCTTTGATCTCGTTCCGAGCACTTTCTAGGAAGTCTTGGCCCTCGTCCTACAGTTTGTATAATGTGGGCTCTATGAAGTGACATGATTCAATGACATATAGAACGTACCTGAGCCCGGCGAGCAACCTCCAGCTTTTCCTGGAGAGCAAGTATCTCTTCTGCCTGAACGTTCGAGGACAAAGTGAGCTTTTCAAGCTCTTCGATGCGATGATCCATCTCTTGATAATGGCTGGAACGCTCTGCTTCAAGATTTCGCAAGCTGGAGTTCGCTTCATCAAAATTGTCTCGAAGTTCATCGTACGCCTTTTGCAAATCAGATGAATCAGACAGAACCAATGCTCTTTCTTGTTCAAGCTGTGTTTCAAGCTTTTCCAGTTGCTTCACCAATTGTCCTTTCTCCTGTGTCACCGTTTCGAGGTTTTCCGTGAGGAGAGATACAGTGTTGGCGCTGTTCCGGAGTTCTAATTGCAAAGAACTGATAGTTTCGGTCAACTCCAGCTTCTCGCCCGTCAATTCCACAATTTTTGGGCGCATCTCGTCCAAAGCACGCATAAGAGCGATACCCTCCCCTTGAAGATCCTTCTGTGTCTTTTCTGCATCATCAGCACGACGAATGGCAGACTTGAGTTGATTTTGAGTTGTTTGAAGTTGGCGCGAATTGGAAGTGATAGTTGCTGCGGCTGCAATCAACTTCTCTTGAAGTTCTCCGATGGCCTTTTGTGTAGTCTGTTCTTGGCTCTCAAGGTTGGCTTTTTCTTGGGAAAGAATGGATCTTTCAGAAACAACAGACGCTAGACGTTCAAGCGTTTCCTTAAGTTCAGCTTGCAGTTGCGAAACGTTTGCCTCCAGATTCGAAGCCGCATTCAGATACTGTTGACGCTGTTCATCAATGCTGTCCCGTTCAACTTTCAGGGTACTATGCGCCTACAACATGTTGCTATGAACTTGAATCGTCTGATTTCGAGAATCACTCACCTGTTTTAGCTTTGATAATTGGATCTCAAGCTCGTCGGCACGATCTTGAGTATTTTTCAAAGAGCTTTCCAGACGTTCGACTCGGTCATCACTTTGAATTTGTTCCTCCAATTCACGGATGCGACGTTGGTTGTGTTCAACTTCTTGCTTCGATTCATTTAACAATGACGTTGTTAATTGAAGTTCCCGTTCCTACATTTTTTTTATGTCAGCTTATAGTAAATGGTGGAACTGTGTTGTTCCCAGCATACCGTCTCTCGATGGCGTTCGTTTAGTTCCTTCTCCTTAGACTGCAAAGTCGAGATTGTCTTGGCTGATTCTTCCCGTCCAATCTGCAGACCTTCCAGCTCCGTTTGAAGCACGTTTGTACGGGTACGTTCAACGTCTAGATCCTGTTCTAACGTTTCCGACTCTTTCATACAACTTAAGATATCCATTATAGTTGAGACTCAAGATGAAAACTCACTATATTCAAAGGCTTTCAACCGCTTCACTTCAGACGCTAGCGAGGACTTCTCCGACACGAGAAGAGATATGGTTTGTTGTTCATTGTGAATCGCCTGCTCTTTCTCGACCTCCAGATTGTGAAGTTTCTCCTCGAGTTCCTCAACTAGACCACGCTGTTCCTCAAGCTGGGCTTTAGTCACCTCGGACGCTGCGTAAAACTTAGTTTTCTGTATACTTGAGACAGGTACCAGCTCACTTGTCTTGAAATCCTGTAGGCGTTCCACTTGAGCAGACAATGATGCACGTTCCGACTGCAAGGTGTTCAGCTGTCCATTAAGCTGTGTCAGTTGCTTTTCCAGGGAAGACACTGTCTCGCGATATTCTGACGTGAAGGTTTCAGCGAAGTGAGCAGAAAGCATAGGAAAACGGTACTCGCTTGACTCTGACGCCCGTAGACGTTCGACTTCAGTCAAAAGCGACGCGTTCTCGGTCTTGAGAGTATTTATCTTGTAAAACGAAGAATCCTTATTGTTGTCGGGAGGATTTGCGAGAGTAGATAATGAAGATGCCACGACAGGCGGTGAAGCAAGGACAGGTGGTGTAGATTGGGTGGTAGAACTGGATGTTGTCCGTGGAGGCAGTGTAGGAGCTCGATGTAGGTCAGCTATCCAAGAGGAATCCGAATCATCCTTGGCAAACCTGGCAAGGACCAGAGGTTGAACAATTTCGCGATTAGTTGTGCAACCGTTCAGGACACTCGGCACATAGATGCACCTACACGTCACTAATGTCCCGTTTATCTTGCTTTGGTTCCTGAGGAGCAGGAGATAGCGTTCTGTACGGGCTTATAGGTGATGCCACACTAGAGTTTGTGGTTGCAGCCTCGTTAGCCTTTTCGCGCTGGCGTTTCTTCAGCTGTGTCAAATGAGCTCATAAGCTCAACATTGTTCCTTTACAACAGCGGCACTGGACAGACCATAGCCTTAGCCCTGGCTGCTTTGGCGGCACGTTCGGTGTCAGACATGTTGAGCTGAGTGGTTGAATCGATTTCGACGGTCGTAAAGTCAACTATAAATGGTAACACATATGTAATAGTGATTTCCCGAAGTTTAATCGAACGTTTGTAACATATTTCGCGTGTTCTTTCACATCCCATGATCAATGGTTCCAAAGTTATAGAATAGAATTGCTACTATATAAAAAGACCAGGAGAGATATCAAAAGCAGAAAAGAGTATAATAGCAGCGAGCGGAAACCAGCTACAGGACAGGTCTGCGGTGCTACGAAACAGTAAGGACCGACTCGAGACGTCCACACCCAGGGTGGTTCTCGAGTAAGTAGTGGCATCGTCAGAAGAGGTAACAGATAGCCCAGCGATAATCAGCAAATAATTTCTGTCCAAGAACGCATAGGCTTGTTATGAGGATATGGTATATATGGGATACTGTATTCCACGAACGAGAAAATCAAGCCCAAACCTGTTGGGTTGATTTTATCTTCAGTGAGGATCTAACAAAGGATAACGGAAGAGCTCACCCTAAGTGTGCTATCCCAACTACCCGTGCAAAGAGCCATACCATCTGCACTGACACCCAGGCAACTGACTCTGTTTTCATGACCAGTGAGGACACCGACACGTTCTCCCTTTAAAGTATCCCAGACATTGCACGTCCAATCATCGTAGCCACCAAACAAGATACGACCAGAGATAGAAAATGCGACAGATGTGATGCCGCAAAGAATATTGTCGTGGGTGTATGTATTCAATTCACGGTCGGCGCGGATATCAAACAAGCGGCAAGATGCATCATCAGAGCCTGTCGCGAAAGCGTCGCCATTGGGGAAAAACCTGCAGAAGCAGATAAAAATCTGGACAAAATCAGTGTATCACATGACATACTGCACTGCGTTGATGTCAGATTCGTGGCCAGCGAATGTTTGAGTTGCACGGCCAGTCCGAATGTCCCATAGTTTCGCTGTTGCATCACAAGCGCCGGAGACAAAAACGTTCTGGTTAGGACCAAGCGACAGGCTGTCAAATGGATCAGTTGACAATATGCTAATAATTACCAATATTACACACCTCATCACATCACCAGTATGGTCATTGAATTCAACCACTCTAACGCCAGCTTCGATATCCCAAAGCATACACGTCATATCGCCTGAACTCGTCACGATTTGCCGGTCAGTGAGGAAACGACAGCACGATAGGTAACCGGAGTGCGCGCTCAATTCGCGGGCTCCCCTGGCACTTGTACCATCTTTATTATTCAAGTTGTAGATAGAACAGATGTTGTCGAGACCTCCACACGCAACAAAGTTGCCAGACGGTGAGTAAGCGCATGTCATCACCCAGCTAGATCGAAGAGGAATGGCATGGACCTTGTTGGTGGTATAGGCGTCCCAGACGATAAGTTTACCGTCTTGTGAAGCAGATACTAAATGCCTTCGGTCTGTTGCCCAGTGCATAGCGTAAATCTTGGCGAGATGGCCACGAAGAGCGCGCCGTGGTCGCATAACAACACGGGGAAGGGCATCGACCTCGGCAGCCATTGCTCTCACTAATCAACGACTCCTATCAGAGTCAAAAGCCCATGGTGGCAAAAATGAACTCACAGCTTGTATCCGCCGACGATTCCTTCTTTGCGCGGATTTTTTCTTTCAAACTCTCCGCCTCTCTGCGGGCAGCTGCAATCCGCTCTTGGATATCACCTTGGTTTTGAGCCATGTTTGAGGTTCAGGAAGGATAGAGGAAAATCTTTGGAATGTCTATACAATGTCAGTCCTTTCTTACGATGGACTCAGACAGCCCACGCACAGTTGCTAACAGTATCGAAGACAGCAATAGTTGGAAGTACTAGCACACCAACCAAAGCAAGCTGGTTGGACGGACAAAGATGGAAAATAACACCGCTGGCTGGCCAAAGGTCTTTGGGGACGACAATGGGGCGTCAATGAGATGGAACTTAACAGTGGGAGAGTTTTGGACAGCTTGTCTGGTGGTTGATGGAAATGATCTTGCCATTTGCTGACGACACCCGCAAATTGCCGCTTCGATACTTACTCCGACCTTCTCAAAAGTTTCTTTTACCTCTTCGAGGACTCCTCCCTCGTGATCTCAACGCTTGTGTACTTCTACTGCATAGCCGCACGAAGCCAGCATGATACTCCAGTCCGCTTTGACTTGGATTGTCTTCTGATGATTCACCTCTCAAACTTACACAAGCGACGTGTCTGATGCCATCTCTGACAAGTGAATTATAATGGATAGGCCTCACATGACTTCTACCCGGCGCACCCATCACAGCCGTATCATACGGCTCCTTGATATGTCGTTAAGGATTGAGTTAAAGGGTAAGTCGCGCCTATCTTAATGTCTGGAATGCGCCTTATCATTTCGTAGAAATATCCCTGTGCTATCCCAGCTAAAAGCAACAGTCCTATTATCTCAAGTTAATTTGATTGATTGATCATGATTACCTGTCGTGGGTGATTCGCCCTCAACACTTGTGAAGTGTTCGTCCATTTCATACCCCTTTGGGCGCTCCTTTGTAACGATTGCCGCCCTACGATACCCCTTAGGCCTGACTATTGACGACTACACAGCGCGATATGATACTCTCCGAGTCCCGTTACTGCAGGGCACTTTTGAAGAGCTTCTCTCTTGTATACATTACTATCAGGCTCCGTGGCGCAGACGAGTCCGGATATTCTTTGTTTTTTACTAATTTTAGCCATACTTATAGCCCTGCTTCCTGCTTGTTTGCTCCTTGCTGGACCCACAATACGTCAACAACTCCGATTTCGTGGATGTTGGATGTTGAAAGGATTGCGTATGAATTACCTGCCACTCAGATGATATCTGTGGACTCTCTCAGGTACCAAACGCCCCATATATTGTGCAGTTGGTGTCCAATCTGTCCTAAACGTGTCATTGATTCCCTCGCAAGGTTCACCGTGTCCTATGTAATCATTATCAGGCATTTGTTAACCGAATGTAATTGTCACACATAGGTTGTCACATGTCGAGAAAATCTGAGTCGGTGCTGCTTAATTCCGGCGTCTGATGATGCGGGACGGAGTGCGTTCGCGAGCTGGCCGTGAAACTCGAAATTTGATGAGCGGGGTTGTGGAATTCAGGCCTTGCGAGTAGTTGCGTGAGAAATTTTATTTCTGGGTCCGAGAAGTTCTCCAGCCGACCCCCTGATAGAGGGGTCGAATCTCAAGTTAGCTACGAGGGACTATTTGAGGGACGAGTGGAGTGTATGTAGAGTGAAATGAATCTGAGTAGGGACGGGAGTTGGTGAGACAAGCGCGTGACGTGAGATCTATTCCGACGATCTGCGCAGTGTGAGACGGCGTAGAAAGTTAGAATTTAAGGGAATAAGCGTACCTGCGAGCGCAGTATGAGACAACAAGGTCAATCTGGCTACTCCCGCAGGTCTATAACTATGTTACCTGCAGAAAATGGGAGGATACGATAAGCGGGATAAATAGATAATGAGAGGAAGAGATAAGATGATCTAACCCAGTACATACACTTTTCCGATTATGTATGTTCAAAATATCGATTACTTATGATATGGAATTTTCACTTGTCACAGCCTAGGAAATTATTTTGATCAGATGGTAAGAGAACTGGAGACCGTGTTGACACACGTGATAGTACTTGGGCTGCGGCGAAGTACGATTGGTGCTCCATTGGTATGAAGATTCGCATGTTTCAACGGGCAAAGCAATACAGGCAGTGTGTCCGCCAAAATCCGAGGGAACGCCTGAGAGCTGCGTCTTCGCGATGGTACCTGCTTCGCCCTCTGCGGACGGAGATGACTCTCTTGCAGACACAGGCACTCGGCGGTTTTTGGAGATCTAACACAATACCTATTCGATGAGATCACTCCCACACTTGGACATGCTTGCTGTTCCGTTTCTATCAATGGACCCTACTTTTTTTTGTTCTATATCATAAACCCGTTGGGGTTCTGCATTATGTCGGGTTCTACTCTATATGACGCAAGTTGGTAACTCAACATTCTACATCAAACATCAAATTCCTCAGCCTCTGTCGGAAGTAAGGTCATGAGAAAGATATCCGTCGAGTCCGGTCGCTCGGCGCTCTTGTCAACTCATGACAAGCACACAGAAGTGGCGGAGAATCTGATTTTTCGAACGAAGCAAAAGGAGAAAGGAATTATCAGTCCCCCGGAAAGCTCAGAATAACTTTCTCGTCTGCTTAATTGCCTGTCTAAATCACAACCGTTCGCAAGCCGCTAAGGGCCCTATTGACGCCCAAGATCTATCTTTTGACTGAATTCTCGCATAGGGTTTGAAGAATAGAAACGCCGTCAGACAAGACATTTGAAGATACATCCGTCTTTCCACTACTTGTAACGTTTAACTCAGTCTAATTATCTCGTTCCACTTAGCCTATTTTCCGTCATAATTCATGGGACAGTTGGTGACAATTCGACCAGTTTTTAATCACAGGTTCGGCGCTTTTATGCCTTGGGGTAACTTGAGCGCTTATTTGGCTGTCGAACAACTTATACACAGGTATACTTTTGAAACAACGTTGTATTTTCCCTTTCTGATTGTCGAATTTTCCACAAACTTGGATGGGACCAGAGATAAGAGCTGGATGACAGCACAGGAATAGCGTGAACGTCCCATCTGAAGGGCACAAAAATATCTGGAACAAGACCTAGTGAATATCCTTTGGTAGAATTCTCTGCTCATCTCACCTCGCTTTTCCCCCGATGTTACGTATGTTTGAATGAAGGTTCTCCATCAAGCAAGTTGTTATCCCGTTTGATACGGATACATAACGCCTCTTTAGATAATGATAGCTTCCAGCATTGTTGAATGAGCAGACCAGTCATTATCCCGCGTGCTTTCTGGAACTGGAAATGACTCGTTATCATTTTGTATTGAACAATATCACATTCAAACTATGTCTATCAAGAACGTCGCAAATTATCTTTATATCTGCTGTATGTACTCAGGGACACCCAGTAGATTACGTGAACAGAATAGGTCAACTCCAAAGAAAGAAGATCAACTATGAGTGCATCTCCTCTGGTCATCAAAATGATGTGGTCTGGATGTAAAGGCTTATCGTGCATCAATCTCTAATCCTAATGATTCTACCCGAATTGTCTGACTTAGTATGACAGTTGACGAAGAATATTATGGCGAGGGGATTTGAAAGAACAAAAAAGAAGCTCTAGCCAATGCTGCGAGAGAAGCGATGCTATGTTTTTGAGATGTAGAGTTGATTTGGCGACTTGCATAGTGACCTCTGTGGACTCTTTTCCCAAGCCTAACGCCACACCCCAATAAACAAATTTGTACATTATGTAATATGTTTTGTCGAAATAGAGTTTATTACTATTTACCCTTCTGCCCTTTGTCACTTCCCGCTCTGTTTGCAATGTGCCAAAAACACGACCTGACAGTTCGTGCACTCATCGTGCTTGGTAATATCTTTCCGTATATTTGAGCTCCACGACAACCCAAATCTAGTAATGGTCGCGCCTTTCTCGTTGTAATAAACTGAGGGGAGGCACGTTGTCTCCAACCGAACACCTGTTTGGTTGCGTCTTTTCTTCCGCATCTGTATTCTCGATTTCTGTATACGGAAGACATGGCGTTTTATGCATAGCGCAGTCTCCTGGGACCTGCAAATAACTTGGAATGAATTACTTTTCATGCAATGAATGAACGTCAACGAGGAGAGACGTCATGCTTCATCTGTAATGATTGTCAGACTCTGGAATTCGTATAAAACCTCTAATTTGATGTATTTCAGAGCTAAGGCTCGTCTAGAAATGTCTTCGACAGGTACTTGACTACCCTTGCTCGGAGAATTCCCCCACTGATCACTACACCCACTGTTAGGTACTTCTGGCTTGAATATCTGTGAGTACGATTGATCTCGTCTATGACCAGTCTCTTAGCCCTCTGCAGACCTTCAGAACCGCTGCCAGCTCGCTTCGCTCAGCTGGCAAGACTCGACTAGCGGTCCGAAGCACGCCCCGACATGGACATCGGTTTGTAAAAGTACAATCGCTTTTTACGCGTCTTGGATTTGCCAACTAATGGCTTCTGACTTAAGTCAATGGCGTAGAGCGTGGAAGGGGCACCGGTACACACAAACATATTGCTCGCGACAATGCAGCGAATGTCGCTTTGGCGTATTTGAACAATTCTGGCTCTAACTAGACGAAATTTGGTGCATGAATGGGAAGATGGTTGGAGGGTACTCCGACAGCTTCTTCTGTGTTTAACTGGCAGAGCGGTTACCTATCTTGACTATGTCGCTATCTTTCTATTGGATCAAATTTGCAGCTATTTTCAGAATGCGCGCTTCAAATTAGTAAGTTGATTATCGTAAAGTTATCTCGGCCATGCTTGAACGAGTATCAGCCTACGCGGCTATGTGTAGATATCTTGTAAGAATCATCGTGTTCTTGCTTGAAGACAAAAATCGGTGTCTCCGGTCCGGCCGCAGTTGTCATTTTCGTATCCTCGCGACATGCTTGCGTGCAACATGTAGGAGATGCCATTTTTGGACATGTAACTTTGGCTCGCTTGCCGCTGTTCGCGCGCTTAATAGCACTCCGTGTTGAATTGCTTGAGCCGGTTAATCTCCTGGATCCCATGAACATGAGGCACATCAAGTACTTTGACGCAAAGTAGACGAACCCACACCTCCATCGCGTCTTGTCACTTGCAGGTGCAATCAACGTGTATCCTGGATCTACGTAGTTCTGTCTCCGTTCGAGGCGGTTTCACCGAGCTCTCATGGTCATTTATGGCATGTGTTGAGATCGCTCCGTAGTCTGTCCGGTAAGCTGAAAACCCGTCACGCTAATTCAAGATCTCGATTCGTCAAGCACGCAGGACTTTAATCTCTCTTTCAGCCCTGACCCCTGGTATAAGGATTTTGGTGACACACATTGCTCGCCCTGTTTGTCACAGATCACCAAATAAGATGAGGCTGTTAGCTCCCCAACCACGAATAAATTTCCCGGTTGCCTATTTGAAGACCTCTTCGCTGGATAGAGAGCGATTAAACCCATTGGTATTAACGCGGAGTTCAATACTTCTCAGTTTAACAACCAATGTCATACAAAAGGATGAGCGCGACAGGCCAACAAAGTTAGAAACAAAGCTCTCCCTCATAGGACCGCCATGCCAGGTGAGCGCAAGGCTCTATTCGTACTCCTCATCATTAAGATTCCACTTTCATAGGTACACCTGCCACTACCTTACACAACAGTGAGCAACCTCGATGATCGCAGCATTGAATATTTAAAAAGTCGCCTGCGAAGTACTGGCAAAACGGGGTCAAGCTCACCTCTTGAGCTTTCCCGAGTCGTGCTCGGGCCCTTCCAACGAAGCTGTATGGACAGTCCAGTGCAAGAGTAAAGGTGACTTTGAAGAGGTTTTCAGCTCTGACTGATTATTGGGTATATAGTCGCCGGCGAGATCAAAGGAGTTGGTGTCGCGAGGAAGAAGGCCGCTGCCAAGCAAGCCGCTGCTCAGCAAGCTTTGGATGTAGGTTCAAAACTTGCTCGACAATATGATTGTATTGAATCCAAGTGTTTCCTGGATTTTAATAGTCTCTTCCTATTTCTCCGTCTTGATCTTCTCTGATTCAGTCACCACTCGATAGACTCTACATCCTGCTGTATTACCTAGTACCACTGTATCACTATCCTACTTTATCGCATCGACGATCCTCATGACATAAGACCCATTTTGCCAAAATCATTATTTCAGCACAATTTCAATGTTTCTGAGTTTCAACAGGGCCAGTCAGCCTAAACGCGCAGCAGCACCCAGAATTTTAGCATTTCAAAGCAGACTTTAATTCCCTTTTGTGTTTTCTAGATATTCTTGTTGCCAGAGTAAAAGCAGAATATGATTTCGGTACTAGCCCTTATCACCCGTGACACCTTTTTGGGCGCTTGCGGCTGGAGTGATTGGAGAAACAATGGTACAGTACCGTTGGCTTGGTTCATCATAGTGGAGAGTAGAGTAATTGGGCGCCGAACACTTTCAAAGTTGAGATGATGGGTTGGGTACAAGATCGGAGTATTGCCGTGCGTCGTGAGGTGAGAAACATGATCCTAGGAGCATTATCCCGGCTATCATGTCAGGGTCCATAAGACTATAGTCATTATTCTACACTGGCTAGACACGGAAGAGTTCACGAGTAATTGTCGAAAGAGATTATTGACCGAGCTCTGCCTCCTATTCATAGTATATGGTGATATTTAGCGCCCGCAGTGGTAATACAGGACGGGCCAAAATTCCTTCTATGTAACAACTTCATAGAACTATGATTCAGAACGAGGCCTGACCTCATGGTCAATTTGACCCAATAACTTTCCGATCCTCAAAAAAATGATGGAAAATGCGGATGAGATTTTCGGCGCTTTCATATTTCAAACGCGGTCCATTGGTTATTTCCATGTAAGTTTTGCTATTCTGAGTTAGCCGATGCCGTCGCTGCAAGAAGAGCATGGCACTACACGCAACACTTACAAACCACTGTCACTGTAACGCTCTGAATATCGCGGGCGAACAAGGGTTGTATAATTATGATGAACAAGAAAATCTATTCAAAATACTGTGTACGCGGTCGAGGAGTGAGTGGTAATTTGTCAATAAGTATTAATAAATATTATTAGTAGAACCACATTACCACTGGAGAATCCCGAGTGCGGATGACCCTGCACAGAGTGCTAAATATAGTAAATATTGTGACGTAGCGGCGGAGATCCGATCTACCTACCATGTCTCACTAAAAGTAAGTAGTCTGCACAAGTAGCTCTCAGTCACAAAATTTGATGTCGACTGGCGCCACGGGACTCGTAATTCGTTCAAAGTTCTCACGAATTTACTGAGATTATGTAATTTAAGAATAAGGTTGTTCCATTTTTGCATCAGTTGTTCTCTCACTCCACGCAATTGAATGCTTCGACGTAAAGCACCCTACCTCGTCGCTGCTGTAACAGGTGCTTATTGGCTCGATTCGAGTAGTCTTGCACTCACTAAGTTGTAGGGGTTGTCTCCGGGGTATATATATTTAGGCCTTTTATCCTGAAACCACCCGAAGCAGAAATGTATGTAAAAACTTGCTTTCTGAGTCTGGGTTAACGGCATCACTAATTTGACATGCAACCATGAAGAAGCGACATCATCCTCCAAGGGGTTGCTCAATCTAATGACAATTCTGTTGGGCCAATGAAACCAGCTGACAACGGTCAACAAGGAAGATGACAAAATATTACCTTTCTGTTACATGTATCATACAATTCAGATTATGCAGTTGCGCTATGGTAGGAAGTTCGTGTCCGAAAGAGAGTAAATAATGTAGAACTGCGATCTACGAACGTTTATCAACATCGACATCCACAATTTTCCCGTTTACTTTCGTGCCATCCGGTCTTCTTTCCCAGATCTATAAACAAACCTCAATGAACCATTCTATGGGTCGCCTTGGACACTGCGTACCTGCAGGACAGTTTCTCCAAGAAAGATCATTTCTTTTCTGGTTTCTTCTACAATGAGATCTTGGATCATGAACCGTTTCTCGCCTTCCACACCTCCGCCAGGGGCTCGCAAATGAACTTTCCAGACAGTACTTTCTTTGTCGCGAGTGGTTCCAGCAACAGACTCATGAGTGACATTTGCAATCAGATCATAGAGCGTTGATAGATTGTCCGGGGGAGCGTCAATATCTGAGTCTGCAGTAAGAAATTATCGACGAATGATAGTCGAGCAACTCACAGCTCCTGAAATCTAGTCCTCGGAGAGGGAAGTTAATAATAGTCGGGTTTTTTTCTTCAACAAAAACATTTTTGGTAAAGCGCTTAAAGTGGACAATGATATACTGCGGTAATCTTTTGCACTTGAAACGCCGAAGTTGACCAAGTGATTCCTAAAGATCGGGAACGTGACACATTGAATGACCTGATAGAGCACTGAGTGCATACCTGCGTCGTCTTACCGTCATACTTAGCCAATACCGAGTGGAGACTAACTTGTGGAATGATGTTCTTCTCTACTGTGTCTTGAAACAGAGGTGGAGGGGGAAGATCGAGGGCAAGAAATAAAAACGGCGACTCCGATGCCTTGATATCTAGCACAACAAATAATGGACAGATAATCATGAATTAAAAGAACAGTAGGAGGAAAATTCATACCTCGGTCAATATCAAATCGGGGCTTTTCATTTTCGCCTAAATCAGGTCTAATGAGGACCTGCTGAGTTTCTACTCGTAATTCACCCTGAAAGGTGGAGAAGATGATACCTGAAATGCATAAGTCCACAAAAAATGAGAATTAAGCAACTACTTACTCGAGTTTCTCTTTTTGGTACCGCCTAGGTCCTTGTGAAGGTGGTTCAATAACCATCCTAAGAACTCGACTGGATCACCCTGCTGTTCAAGCCGAAACTTTCCAGCACTTGCCCGGTTGACTTCTTGCAAAAATTCGTGAGGACTAACTTGGCTCTTGAATAAACGAGGATTCCAGACTTTTTTTGCAAGAGCTGCAAAGCGTTTCAAAAGTTCTGGTTCTTTACCCCGAAAATCAGAAAGCAAGAGGAAATCCCGTAATGGGCGAACATGCAGAAGGGAATGTATTATAACATTCATGTGATCATTCCTCTTAATATTGTTCAGACCAACATACCCAGGTAGATATGCTTTGGACGCCAAATCATACGAAAGCTTTGCAGGTTGCACCGAGGAGGATAGGTAGGCAACAGAGTTCTGCGAGAAGGTTGGAGCTAGGACATAAGAAATATCTTCCAGAGAGGGATCAGATACATGGTAACCATCGGGCAGTACATAAACCTATAATTCAAGTCAGTCAAAGATTACATATACAAGACAGACTACCTTGGTAGTTTCAAGATTGATGAAAACATGGTGGTCTTCGTGGATAGAATGGGCATATGCGTATGATTTACGTCCTCGACCTTGAAAGTATTTTCCACAGACGAGACAACCATATATGTTGACATTGGAAAGAGAGACAGAACAGACTTTTTCGAAGTCAAAATCCAGTATGGCACGATTGATCTGGACAGACATGAGCGAGATTCTGAACGCGAAGAGACACGTAGGTCACCGTGTCAAGATACAGATCGGACGACCGAATCTCTTCTTTATTCACAAATTCCTCTTCTTGGTCTTCATAATCTTCCTGTGACATCTCAACCAAAGCACCTTCAGGGTGTTCTAGCATAACCTTCACCCTCTTACTGGGCCTTTCGAATTCGGAAGGTTCATCTAAATCTTGAGCAATAACATCGTCGGCCCGTTTCTGTTGCATACTTGGTAATTCCAGAGGGGAGTTCAAAATGAAGGTATCATTGATTATATAATTCGAAAGCATGCAAAACAAACTTGACAGGAATAATTTGGGCATCGCGACTCTGGCGCACATCCTATAATTCTGAACTAATCTTTGAGCAGTTATGATTCTAGCTCGCCATGCAGGGTGGCGAGCCCTTGGTCGTATTCTTCCCCCCTCTTGCTCATGTGCGCGTTCGAGGACTCTCACCAGTCAACTAAACCCTCCACTTAGACTCGATTCCACTTTCCAGGCGGTATTTGAGGAGGGTGACATGTCTTTACGGAAGGGAAATGTAGGAAAAAATGTTGAAGAACTTGTGGTTGTTTCTGAAAACGGACACGTCGAGTCTGACGATTTGCATGACGACCAGCATGATCATGGCATGGATCGCAAGTCTCCAGCCGCGTGGTATGGGAGTAGGCAAATTGGTGCGGTCATTTTGCCCAATCAACTTCAAAATGCTATCAATGCATTAATTTCCGGTGGGCGCTTTTCTCGGCCTTGTGATAGTATATACTCATTCAGGCTGTAGAATCCGACAAAGTACAGCTCCACAGTGATGCGAAACGGCTATTCTTTGATGAAGAGGATATAGATGCTGAAGGTGTATGGAAGACACAATACAGCCCGAAGGATTATCGTTCTCAGAAGCAGGCATCTCGCCACTCGGGTCGTGATGGCGCAGCGTTTGCAACGATTGCTTTGCCCGCCCATTACTCCGCAGTTTTATCTGTCCTCGATCATGTAAAGCAGAGATTAGAACCCTGGTGGAAAATTGAGCGCATCATCGATTGGGGTGCCGGAACAGGTAGCGGGCTCTGGTTCTGTCCATTTACAACTTGCAGCGGTTTTCTCACTGTCTAATATATATATCTTTTCCTTAGGGCTGCTCTTCATACATTTCAAAAATCCTCACAGCAACTCGTAGGTACGAATACATTGGAGAGTAGGATTGTGGCCAACTCGTCCATCGTGAACTATATTGGGATAGATAAACGAGAAGGATTGGTCACAATAGCAAAGCGCTTGTTTGAGGGTATGTCTACTTGATTCGAATTTGCTGAGATCAGCTTATTCATTGAGCACAGGTATTGACGTTGGTAATCTAAGTTTTCGCTGGCAGAAGTCCTTCAAGGACGAGAACAAAGTCCCTCAATTTCAAGGCCATGACACGATTGCATTATCTGCCTTCATGCTCAGTTCTTTACCGACCGCACAACACCGAAAAGCTCTTGTCAAGGAAATGTGGGAGAGTGGAGCTCATCTTATGGTGAGGAAATTTGCCAAAACTAGAAACAGCTTTTGAAATGTTATTCAGGTACTCATCGATCATAGCACTAATGCTGGATTTGAGGCAATCGCTGAATCCAGGGAATACTTATTAAATATGGGTCGCAAGGAATTTGAGAACATCGAAACGAAGGAATGGCCCATTCGAGGATCACATGTTGTTGCACCGGTTAGTCGTTCAAGATCGAGCTTTGAAATCTAACTGGACCTACCTACAACAGTGTCCTCACGACGGTGTATGTCCCCTACATCATCCAGGATCGACTCGCCTTGTATGCGGATTTTCGCAACGTATTCAACGGCCATCCTTCGTCCGAAAAACGAAGCATTCTGGTATTGGCCATGAGGACATTGATTACTCCTACGTTGTAATTAGGAGAGGTCAAAGACCGGTTCCGTCAATTAGGAATGTCGGGAGAATTGGAGAGGTCGGTAGACGGGCGTTGGAGAAAGAAGCTTCATCAGCAGCCACAATCAAGGAGCTAAAATTAGATTCTGAACACGAACTCACCGCGGAGGAAACGCATGTGATGGCGACGAGCGAAAAGGAAGTCGATACAGAAAACACACCTCTAACTCGAGGAGAATTAGAGGAGGCATTGAGGCTCGAGTCATACAGCTGGCCACGCCTTGTTTTTGCCCCTCTGAAGAAGAGTGGTCATATTATCTTGGACAGTTGTAGCCCCGAAGGTACGTCTGATTATGCGATGAGCTTCAATGTAGCATTGACACGGTAACTCAAGCTAAAATCTTGCGCATGACGATTCCCAGGTCTCAAGGGAAGCAAGCCTTCTACGATGCTAGAAAGGCAAGCTGGGGAGACTTATTCCCTCATCCACCGAAAAATCCTCCACAAGATTACTATCAGCCCACGCGAGCTAAACGTGAAGGTGGGACCACACCCGTTAGGGGTTCAGACATTGGAAAACGGAAACGGAACAAGAATCACGTAAGCTACGAAGCATTGTCAAAAGACTTAAAAGAAGCAAGAAAAAATTCATGGAGACATCGAGCTCCCAAGATATCAGATGAAGGGGTTTAACTGAATTTGCACGTTGCCTCTGGTTCATCCCTCCACACGCATGTCTACTGAAAACAACCGCCCAACTGCTTTGATTAGATTAACCAAAATATCAATTATCTACATGTATTTAATAGTCTAATATTTGAATACCAGGCCCTTGTCTAGAACTCAACAAAACCTTCGAAATGTTCGTGACTAGTCAAGGAAATAGGGAACAAGGCGAAAAAATGGTAGTTTGAACGGACTTACCAGGTTTGGCGCCTGAGTTCTTCAACTTCCGGCTATCTTCCGCTTCCTTGGTGTTCCCAGTAACCCTCTTGACAGAAGCCATGAAGTGACGGATGTTCTTCAGCATATCTTCAATAGGGAAGTGCATCTGTAAGTTGAGTCAGTTTGAACCATCTTCCATGTCTGAAGTGAAGAATCACACCATAGCTATCGGCATATGAATGTTACCAGTTTTGTCCGCCCTCCATTCACTTGTCCCACGTATCCGTTGTAAATATCCGGCAATATCGTCGGTTACCGTACCACGTCGCTCTGAAGGCATGAGACCAAGAGGACCCAGCACACGTCCCAGTCTTGGAGTGATAGCTCGTATGAGGTCAGGCGTGCACAGAATGGTTGTTGCTTTGAAACGATTGTTGATGACCTGTTTATTCGCCTTTAGTATAGCAACAGCACAAGTCCCAAAAGAGGGCGGACGAACGCCGTCTATGAGCTCAGGACCACCGACAAAGTGAGCTCCAGCCTTCTTTGCCTCCTCAGCCTGCCGACCTTCTGCGAACACGAGGATTTTATCTTCAGTCATGGCTTTTGCCTCCCGTGGTAAACTAACGCGTCCTTTTGGAACGGCGATGCCATTCTTTATTTCGGTTTTGATGTAAAGGTCAAGTGTAGAGTTTGGCGAGGCGACTTCGACAGCCTGTACATAATTCAGAAATTTTTCGAAGAAAAACCAAGAAGGAAGAGTAACGCTTACACGCAGAACAGCGATCGCATCTGCGAAAGAGAGGAATTCAGAACGGTCGATTTTCTTGGCAGCTAATGCAGCTTTTCGCCTGGATTTCGCTGCTGCAGCTTTTTTCGAAGGTACACGGATCTTAGATTGTTTTTGGCGTTTGGCCAGAAGAAATTGAGTTGTTGTGAATTGACGCTGGAAGAAGGGATTCTGATGAATAATAAACAGACATATTGAAGATCTCATGAATTTGAAGTACCGCTCGTCCTATTGTAGGCCGCCAACATTGCTGGCATAGAGAAAGAAAGCTAGACATGGTCACCGATGAAAAGGAAGCTTGAAAGCGTGACTGGTCGACTCTTCGTTCAGTCGGGTCGTGGGAACTTTATACTTAATTTGGACAACTTTTGCCATGATCACGTATACTCCAGACTTGTTGAAGATAAGCAGAGCAGTGATACAGATTGGACCAAAGCAATTATTATTCATGCATATGCGGCTTGTCAACGTAACATGTATGCCAAAAAAACTCCATAGAAAGTGCAGTAGTTTGCCCAAGGCCCGCTACTTTTACAATATTGAGGCGCTGGTAATCCGCAATAATGGTGCTCAGATTATCCCTTGCTTTTGCAGCTAGTTCATCTCCACCATTGGAACACGGAGCACTTAGAAACTTAATTAGGTGAGGGTGAGGGTGTGTCTGCGACGCTCGTCGCACTTGTGGCAGGAAATCGTGTTCAAGTCCGATGTACTTGTGACAATCTAGCAAATTCAGTGGGAATATCGGGCTGTCCCTAAACACCATCAATACATTGGTAAGTGTATGCCAGCCTTGATTTGCGAGATTGACTGAGACCTTCTATATAGTAGCAGGGAGTGAAGAATGCTCCATAAGACATTGGCCGTGGTGCAGACGTAATAGTAGCACTGCGGCCATGACGTTCGTTTCATGATTTTCTTATGAAATGTAATACTCTTTCGAGACCCGATTCCACGGCACGGAAGAAGCTATATGCGTCCGCCGTCCGACGGTCGTAGAAGTTGCTGTTGAAGGATATCCAAATGTTACATATTATCGTGGGTATCAAAGCAAATGTGGTTATCTCCGCGAAAGCAGGAGATTGTGTCAAATACTCCTCTGTCGCTCTCTAGAAGTCTGGTCTTTCTTGGAAAGACCGAACGATAGGGCATGGGTTCAAATGAGCGTCTGTTGACTTGAACATGTTATTTATTTAAGACGACGGGATTGAGTCGTGGACTGTCGTAGAGCAACTGAGCCAATGTAAATAGCAAAAAATTATGACAAGGCTCGTACCATGCTTTCATATGACGGAGACCGGTCGTGATTGGTCTATCGGAAAATGTTTATGACACCAGCAGGCCGGCGACGAGAAGTCGATGAGATCAGAGAAACCTGATAGCAGAGGCTCAAAGAAGAAAGTCGAAAAGGCGAAAGAAACGACCCTTGAATTGATCGTTCGAATTTTTGGGCGAATCTCGTCGCGTATCGAATCCTAAAAAACCAGTACGCTTCCTTACATATATTATGGCATTGCAAAGCTTCTGAATAGCCACCAATGTACTAGACGGGCATTTAAATAGCTCGTCTCAAGGTATGACATGGACAGCTGAGCGACACGGAAATCCGAGGACTTCGATCTGCCGTGTTGCCTCGAACGCAGGGACGAGCGCAGCTGATCGTAGTTCAGAAGCGAGTAACAGCCTAAATGTGAGTAATGACGGACACTGATTTCTTCACAAGGGCATGCAGCAAAGTATATGTTGTCAAAAGTGAAGAATTGCGACCTCTTGAGAAGGCAGTGGAAAAGATTAATATATAATTAATTTCTCGTGGGAACGAGTTGCATATCTGTCTGAAAACTTTCCGAAGTGGGTAACTTATTAAGAACCATGTCGACCTCGTTGCTTGCTCCTTGCAGGACGCGTCTTTCCTTCAGCTATGTACAGAATCAAGTACGGTCATATGCCGTCAGAAATGAAGCCGTCGGCGATCCAAAGAAAGAGATCATCCGCAAGGCCTTGTACCCGAATAATATTCGAAGTCGTCCGTCACCCACTGGGACTTGGCGTCCAGACGTGGCGAGGGCCCTTCAATTCGCGATTCCATCGGTACAAGCCCATAATACAATAGAGCGCGCGTGGCTTCTTCACAAAAGACACATCCGGAAGATGCGCGAGGCAGAGTTGGCGAGAAAGTTTGACAGCATGCAAAGGGCGATGGAGGAGCTTCGGAGAGTGGATGACAGGCTCTATATGGAAGCAAATAAGCAGGAGGACCCAAGAGCCAGGAGCGAAGCTGAGCGGGAACTGGCGAAGCAACTGAAAATGACAGAAATTCGAACACTGGAAGCTAGGATACGCGGGCTTTTCCCTCGTGAACTACGGGTACCCACAGACACGCCATCACACTCGGGATGGAATTATGAGTGGAAACCTTTCCCTCGGCCTCTCTAATACCTACATCGGTAAGCTCTATGACAACCCCTTAACCCAAATAATATTGAAGTAAGTGTCTAGGTTTGTAAATGTCTGCTGGGTTATTCGGGGCACATATGAAACGGTGTGGATACAAATTAGACAAAAATACAAAGAGACTTTAGTGATCTCGACTTGGAATGATGAAGCTCTCACTCATCATCGGGTCAACGACCCGATTGCTCGATGTCTTGCCCACGACTGCCCCATGGACGCCCTCAAGGGCTTCCGTCCATTTGCTCAATGCTGCGTAGCGTTTCTTCTCGAGACTTTGTCTGCGGAGTAAAATCACAGTCAACGAATGCGTGTCGTTCTTAATATATGAATACTGACTTGCGATCCAGTTCGAGCCTCATTCCTACTTGATCGATACGGCCCTCCACCTTACCTTCCAAAATTAGGCCGACAAGCAGTTCCTCGACTTCCTCGATTTCAACATTGAGTTGCTGGAAACAGGCTGTCAGGGATCTGATTTAATCGTACATCAAATTTCATCGACCTTTCCAAGAAAAGAGAGCTCTAGTCGCGTGTAAGGCTTGATCAGATCGATGAGGTACTGTGTGCGCAGACTGCGAAGTAGTTCGCCGATGTACGCACGAATGAAAGGGTCGTCCATGATGGTCGAGCGATTATCTATACTTTTTATAAGAACACAGGGTTATGGTTTAGGACTCAGAATGGATTGCATGCCTCTAAGGATTTTCTCAGCAGAATGAACTTCTCGACGCTGGTATGCATCTACGAGGTCCGTCATCGCCTTTATTTGAGGATCTGTCTTGTACCTGAGGGTCGCAGAGCTCATTCGCGTTGTGTGTGATGCTCGTCTTGTAATCGAACTTACGGCTTCGTTTCTTGGCTGTCGAAAGGATTGACTTCACTACCCGTCAACATGTTCGCCAGCACCAAATACTTGAGAACCTGAATCCTTTGCGGCGACCCAGCTTCGTCATAATTCCGGAAAGATTCAAAGAAATCCTCGCTAGCACGTCTCCATTGTCCTGGTTGATTTGAAAAGAAGATCTACAGTAAGCAGTCAGTCACTCACGTTCGCCCATCCACATTTTCCCACCACACTCCTTGATTACACCCATGATACGAGGATGAGGAATTGCAGAACGAACATCATTTGAGGCGTTGTAAATCTCCTACGAACAATCACAAAACATAAAGTTCGGAACGTCGATACGAGTAGACAACACAGACCTTGAGCTTCTTAAAATTCTTGGTTTCGTTATACATCTGAATTTCGAGAGCGTAAATTTCCAGCAGCTGAGTTCCACGTTGTGATTGATCATCTCCGTCGTTAATGGAACCCGTTGCGTTGTGAAGATCCCGAATTAACTGGACTACGTTGGACTTACGATATATACGCCACACGAAATCACGTACTTTAGACAGACGTGTAAACTCCTTCCTGTCTAGCCACAACTTTGCAAGTTTCAAGTTGGTCTTTACGGAAAGACGCTGTCAAAACTGTGAGACGCTGTCTGTTTTTTACCTTGTTTTTGCACACCTCGTTCTTTGCCTCAACTAGAGCTGCCTTAGTGGCTTGATAGAATTTTTCCAAGATATCCACCTCCACCATACCGCCCTTGCCTCCCCCGACGTAATCCAAGATGCCATTGATCGTCTTTTCTGAATAATTGCGTGTTACGGCCGACTTGGTGTACGTAAGTAGTTGGATGTAGGTCTTCAAAGCATCATTTGGTCTTCCCAGTGCAAGGTACAGAAGTTTAGTCGACTGTTTGAGTGCCTTGAAACCCCTGGGCATATAGATGTACTTAGTACTGGAATCAGAACGCACAGATGGGACATACCATTCACCCTGCTCTTCTTCTTGATCAACGATCGCGCGGAATTCCTTCAGCGCTTCTTCTGGACTGTCATCCTTCTTGGCTGTATGACAAATTAGATAGTTCACGCCACAAGATGGAAAAATGATTCCGGACATTTCGCTTTATAGTACATGTTCTCGATGTCTGCGCTCCCCGACTCATTCGCGTCTTCATTATCAGAGTAATCAAAGCCGTAGTCCTAGAAGATTGTTCAGATCGCATTGAAAGATTTAACCATGAAACGTACCTCATCATCGCTGCCTTGCATGTAGTCGGCATCATCGTCATCCATGGTAGTAGTGTCTGACTAAAGGGCGAGAAATTGGTTGGCCTTAGAATACACTGGTTGAGCTCGAATTCTTGCATTAGTAAAACTACGAAGTTATACTGACAGTCAAGGAGTTGACCAATTCTGTAGATTGATGCTTCTGGCAGAACAAGGTGCGAAATACGAGGATTTGATCTGCACGTGACGCGCCATTTCAGTTGAACATTTTGGAGAGGCGCACTCAGAATTGTTATTTGCTGGTTGGTTGGTTGGTTAGAATTACCCGGGGAAGTTCACACATAAGCTAGACGGCTATGCACGTAACTCCAGCTTACATAGTGCTGGCCGGAAGCTATGATAAATCTGTTGTAAATTGTAAATTTCAGAACATAACTACATTACATAAGTAATCGAACTGCTTTCTGCAACCACGTGGTGTGACGCGCCACTTTTCAAGCACTTGATAGATACGGCCATGCAATACGGTGAAAAGCTATAGCACACCGTTTCAAATGTCGACCACGACCGATTCTTCTCTTTCAAACACAAATTTGAGTGGTTATGCATCGAGGTCGAGAAGCAGCGCCAAGCTCATCGACGATGTAACAAGCCTCACCTCATTCAACCCTTTCTCTGAGGAGGACGAGCATGATCAGTCCTCATATACTCTCGTGACGTCTCTTCTGTCTCGTGTGAAAAATTCTCTAGCCGCACCTCTTTCTTCTTCTACACCACCCCTCGCACCTGCGAACCCAACCGCGCCTTCCAATCAAGGCATAACTCAAGGTGCCCCGGAGCAGAGAAGGCCATCTTACACTGCTCAAATACAATCGTCGAACTTCTCTAGTAGGTCTTCAGGAGCAGATCGTCTGTATTCGCTCGCTACGGCGCCAGCACAAGTTGCTCCACCTCTCGTGTCTCTTACCCCAGCACAATCCGAGGTGCCGACATATAGTGTTGAATATGACCAGTCCCCTTCTCGTCATGGTTCTTTATACTCCAAGATGATTGAGACAGGCGAGAGCGTCCCAGTTGGCACATCCATTCCGGGCTTCCCAATACCAGATGATACACGCAGTATCAAGACGGCGGCTAGCATCCATAGGTCAGGATCTGTCTCCAAGGTCATGAGACGAATACGTGGCGAAGGTATGGAAGCATCACCTTTTTCTCACAATCTGTCAATCGCTTTTCAGGTCTGTCTCGCGATTATTGGATGGATGATGAGAACTGCAAGGAATGTTATGATTGCAAGAGTGTCTTCACTACATGGCGACGGAAGCATCATTGTCGCATCTGTGGTGCGTTTGATTGTGAGCTCCTGTTCGTACAATGTTGAAAGCTTTATAGGTCAGATCTTTTGCTCTCGTTGTGCATCTAACATAATTAAAGGTTCACGATTCGGACATGATGGTGTGGTTCGTGTATGTAATCTTTGTCTAGAAAAACTTGCAATCGTCGACGAAGATGACGACGATGATCGTCGTTCTATTGTGTCCTCCTTCCCTGCCCATCAGCTGGGTCTGGGCCCGGGAGCGCACCCACAATCACCCTTTGCTGCTTCTCAACTCTTTGGCCAGACCGATGAACCGTTCAACCTCTTTTCAATAGCAGAAACCAGACGGCCGGTAGCGACTTCCGTGTACAGTGGAGGTGAATCTCGACCCATCACACCGCATTTAGGAGAGCTTGACGATGGAATGTGGGAGCCTTTTCAAGATATTCCCGTACCGTTTAGGAGGGCACTTTCCGATGAGGAGAAGGATTCAACTAGCTTGACTGATGGATTTTCTGAGTCTCCCAAAGATTCAGGAATCAAATCCCCTGTCGACTTTCCTGTTTCTGTGCCTATATCTGTACAAGGTCCCATGAGCTCTATACAATTCCCAATAGTTTCCCCAGATAACGGCATGGAGAGTCCTCATCCTCAAAGTCTACTGAAGTCACGGTTGGATTCCCCTGGTGAATTCGAACAAGCTACTCCCTTTATACGAAGTCGTGTACACAGTCGACTGGACAGCGCTACCAATGTAGAACCTGGATGGCGAACTCGCCGAGAGAGTACAGCGTACGTAACTTTGATAAAGAAGTCTCATTATCCATTGATTAATAAAAGCTACTTTTCACAGATATGCGCAAGAACTCAATCTCATCTCGATGCTTCACTTGAAGGTGATGTTGCGACAGATGCTGACCAGTGAACAAATTCCTAACGTTAAAGAGTGGGAAGAAACCTTGCTCAAGTTGGCTCTCCGAATCGCTCGTGAACTAACTTTCACGGCATTGCCCCATCGACAAGGAGAGGATATGGATGTGCGAAGATATGTCAAGATAAAGAAGATCCCTGGGGGCTCTCCCAAGGATTCGGAGTACGTAGAGGGAGCGGTCATAACAAAAAACGTTGCGCATAAGCAAATGTATCGCTCTGTACGCAACCCTCGCGTCATGCTCGTCACCTTTCCTCTTGAATTTCATCGCGTTGAGGGACAATACATGCATTTTGGCCAGATTCTGCGACAGGAGAAGGAATACCTTGGGAACCTTACCACTCGTATCGCGACTTTGCATCCCCATGTCGTTCTGGTCGAGCAATCCGTATCAAGACTCGCTTTAGATTCGCTCTCGCAACATAACATCGTTGTAGCACGGACAGTCAAGCCAAGTGCAATTCAAATGATTGCTCGCATGACACAAGGGGACGTCTTTTCTTCTATGGACAAATTGGCGCTGGAGCCTCGCTTGGGCCATTGCGCCCGGTTTCGCATACAGACTTACGATCATCCCTTGATTCCCGGTCGCAGAAAGACATATATGCGTTTCGAAGGCTGTAACCGTGACATGGGCTGTACCATCGTTCTGCGCGGGGGTGACATTGATACGTTGCGTCGAATAAAGAAGGTCACGAGGTTTTTGACTTTTATTGTCAGAAATCTCAAACTAGAGACCCATTTATGGAAAGATTCTGTCATCACCCTTCCGCCTTTCAATCCTGAGGCAACACCGACAGCTCTGAGTGAACGATATGGTCTCTTCAATACGTCTCTTCATTCCTTGTTCACGATGCCCTCCTTGTCAGCTTCCCGTCTGGCCACACCAACTGAAGAATTCATCAAGGGCCCGCCCAGGCTGACAGTCACAGAAGTCGATTTGAATAATGGGGCTGTCCGTATTGAGGAGGATGAACAGGTCACTCTTTCAAAACGTATTGATGAGTCTTTGAGGCCTTATGCGAAGACCTTTATATCTGTTTCGGCTACTTTACGCTTTCCTCCTCCATATCCCCTCATGAAGATGAAGGAGTTAGACAATCAGCTCATTCGCGATAAACAAGCATGGGAAGATGAAGTCATACGTCGTGAGGAAAGGGCACACTCCCTACACTCTCAAGAAACCTCAATCACGTTTACGACAGCGACACCGGTAGAAGCCCAGCTTGATGACGATGATATCAATGCCCAGATTGAAGCCCTACCCACCATTATATGGCCCGAAACTCCCACTACCCCAAATTCAGCTTACATGCCTGCTGAGGATCTAGAGAAGTCATCCTATTTTCTCCAACCTCCCTCTGCAACGCCTTCAATCATGTCAACGGATTTTCTAACGCCCACGATCGTGCCTCCTATGTCGGCCGTACAGCCCGAGTCACATAAAACCATTTCAGACATAGTATTGGAGAGCCAGTTCACTATGACGAAGTGGAAGCATGGGGAGCAACGCAGAATTTGGGAGTGGTATTTACGAAAGAACGCAGACGATTTTGTTGTGGAGAAATATCAGTGCATCACACTGCGGGAGTATACAATTCCGATCGCGGATTACGAGTTACATAGGCCATGTTTTGCGCCGCGGCTGAACTACATCACTTTTTATGGCTCGAACGATTGTACTTTAGGCCAGTTCATCGAACGATCGGTCACCGACACTTTAATCAATTTTTTAGATCCGAAAGCCGTGTGTACGGGTAAGGGATGCGACCAACCTCTCGCTCGTCACTGCACAGTCTATGTACACCACGAGACTCGTCTGTTCGTCGCCGTAGAGCAGTGGGACGGTCAGATCATCGGCCGCCAGAATTACTACCCCACACCGGATTCAATCACAACATGGAGCGCATGTCGTGTATGTGGTTCTGCGACGCCATTCATTCCTGTCTCGGAGGAGATGCAGCGCTATTCGTTTGCTAAGTTCCTTGAGTTGCATTTTTATCCTGCAGACGTCAAGCTGGTGCTGGGGGCTGGATGTCAGCACAACATTTACAAGCATCACATTCGTTATTTTGCATCTAAAGGCATGACTGTCCGCTTTCAGGCTGATCCTGTCACGCTTCAAGAGATCATTTATCCACCCTTCCGTATTCGAGTCCGGCCAGAGACCCAGGTCGAGATGAACAATGCGTCCTTTGATCGTCTTCACATTCGCAATTTCATGTGGTACTCAGGTTTGATCGATGACCTAAAACTCATCAGCATTGAGGCTGCGACGGGGGATGAAAAAGCGGATGCTATACTACTGGCGGACATCAACTCGTTAATCATGCGGGCAGAGGCAGAGAGGGATGATGTTTCCACCTTTATCAATAAGGTCTATCGCGATTCCTCTCCTACCGACACGCTCGCTCTGAACCTGGCGCACTCCTATCGACAAGACAAAATAGTTGCTTGGCAACATGACTTTGACCGCTTGCCCAAACCACGCGCTGTCCAGCAAAATCTGGAGCGCAACGGTAAAATGTCCTCTGCTTTCGGTCCAGTCAGGTCAATGTGGCCTCGAAGATACGATCCGCCTAATTCATATGACCAATCTCATCTGCCATCATCTAGTGTTTCTGAGGCAGAGGAAGGACCTTTGAAGTCGATGCAGACCACAGAAGATTCGTTAACATCATCGGCCTCTGAGGCCTCCGAACCTGAAACAAACGCAGAGGATACCAAGAATGAAGATTCCGGTGTTGAACTCGAAAAGACTGTAACTGATTCTTCTGATTTGGTTCTTGCGAGAGAATCAAAGGAGCCCGCATCCATACTAATAGCACCTCTGAATGCAGTTGACGAGCCAACTACCCAATCTGAGCACGAAAGTGATTCTACTATTGGTGCTGTGAAGGACAACAGTTTTCCGGTATCATCCACCATTGTGAGCCGCCCATTCATGTGTGTTGTCCCTGACCTCTTAGACATCGATTCAGGATGAACAAAAACTGAACGACGGGGAGGTATCCGTTCAACGACTTTCTAGGCTTCCGCGGCGGACGGCGCACCATCCGAGTGTTGCGGAATTGGTGAAGAAGTATCAAGACTTCCTACCCGTTCAGGGTATACATGATCTCACTAAGACAGCTCTTGCACCTCGTGCACCCGTCTCAGAGTCTGAACAAGAGTCTGCGCCTCCCATATCTCGACGTCAGCCCATACGGAACAAAAGCCGGCATCGCTTAACCAAAAAGCCGTCGATCTCAGACTTTGAACAAGGATATGCCGCCAACATTGCACCGAGATATCTCACTCATTCAAGGAGAAGTCTTACACAGCCTAGTGGCAGTCGCATACCAGGTCCTATCCATAGTGCTGCCTTCCAGTCTCACGAATCTTCACGCAGACCCTCTCCAGATAAACGTTCCTCGAGCACTAGAGGGAAAGATGTCAAGTTCAGTCGTCCCTCATCTCCAAGCAACGTCAGGCAAGTCCTTACGAGTGGAAAGCCGGCCAAACAAAGGATATCGTCTCGTCAAAAAGAAAAGGCATCGGTTCGTACATCAGCCAATCCCGCTCCGAAATCCACTTTGCGTCGGCCCAATACTGGGACTGGAAGCAAAGTATCGAATATAACAAAGCACTTTGAACGCCTCGGTCGTGACGCAGAGCGCTCCAAGAGTAAATACAATATCATTCGAGGCAAGAGAGCTCGCCCTGTCGCATCGGCTCGCGCCAAGGTAGAAGTTCTGGATAGTGTCAAGGATGCCATCAGGGATGATGAATCGGAAAGTCCGGATTCTTCAAGTGAAGCTGATGACGAGGATGAAGGTCTGGAAGAGGAAAAGTGTGTTCCCGAGTCGGTGCAATCGTCCCCAGAGTCAGATGCGATGTCTCCTGAAGCAGCCACCAAAATTGCACCTCCAACAGTCATTTTTTCCAAACTGCAAGATGAGGCTGTCACGAAAATTCAAGAACAGGATGTTTTCGAACCGCCTCCTCCAGAGCCTTTGTCTGTCCCTCCTTCCCCGCTCCTCGCGCCTGAGAAAGCTGCCTTGACTCCTCCAACATCGGACGTCGAATTTGGTGGTGGACCGGAACGCCCCTCGCTCTTGAAAGCGTTGTCAGGTTTATGGCAACAACCACCTATCTCTCGCCATTCCTTGGTCAATGATCTTATTGACGACACAGAACATATCTTTAGGGAATCCTCTATGGTGGTGCGTACCGACGAGCCGACATCAATCATAGCTCTCGCTTTGAAGTATGTTCTGTTCCTCTCATCAGTCCAGTGATGACCTTTCGCTCACTGAAAACAAAGTTCACCTCAGTATCGTGAGATGCTTGCACGATCCCGTGCCGAAAAGCGAACTGCAAGGGAAGCGAAGCTCAACGAAAGCGGAGAAATATTCATGCCTGATGATCGGTCGGTTGCTGAATCGACTTCTACCTGGGGCGTTGTGAATGTAGAAAGCGTAGAAAGTGCAGATCCAACAGAAGATTTGAAGGTTCCTTCATCAAAGCTTCCCTGGGCGATAAGTAAGGCCATTTTGTCTTCTCTAATTTATGCTGAATGACACTTCGTCGATCAAGCTTTTGAAAGTGGAGGTCTCACAATCAGCTGTACTGTCCTTTATCCAGAACAGTTTGATGCATTGAGGCGCACTTACGACTGCGACAAAAGCATGGTGGAATCTTTATCACGGTGCGTCAAATGGAATGCTAGTGGTGGGAAATCGGGATCAGCGTTCTTGAAAACTCAAGGTACGTGATTCAGGTAATTTTTAATCACTTGATCGTCTGAACACTCCCTACATAGATGATCGCTTCATTGCCAAAGAGCTCTCTAAGCCTGAGCTTCAGACGATGGAAACTTTCGCACCAGCATACTTCGACTATATGTCCTCCGCTGTATCTGCAAACGTTAGTTATTATCTCTCAACCAGGCATCCGGTCCTTACATTCTTCCAGCGTCCGACTTTGTTAGCCAAGGTGTTTGGTTGCTTCAAATTAACATTCAGGAAAAGCGGGAAAGACAGAGGTCCCGGTAAGATCAAGTCCACCCAGATGAACCTTCTCGTCATGGAGAACCTATTCTACGACCGACGATTTACAAAGGTACTTATCAGCCTCCTGTCCATGGTCGTGCTCATATGTTACATGTCAGATATATGATTTGAAAGGATCAACAAGAAATCGTCATGTCCAATCGACCGGTAGAGAAAACGAAGTTCTTCTAGACGAAAATCTCGTTGAAAGTGTGACTTATCTTCTCTCAATGACATCTATGTGCTCATGCACGTTACAGCGGCTCATTTGAATCCATTTTATCTCCGTGAACATTCCAAGCGCATCCTCAGAGGCGCGCTTTATAATGATAGCAAATTCCTTGTAGACATTAATGTCATGGATTACTCATTGGTCGTTGGGGTTTGTGTCTTTTACTTTTCCAACCGAACATTTACACTAACTCTCATGTTAGGTGGACAGTCAAAATAATGAACTCGTCGTCGGTATCGTTGGTAAGAAAATCCAGCAGATGATGGAATTTTCTTTTTTAAGTTTGTCGTAGACTATATCCGCACATACACATGGGATAAGAAGCTGGAAAGCTGGGTAAAAGAATCCGCTTTTCTCGGTGGTAGGGGAGAGCCTACGATTGTCACACCAAAGCAGTATCGCCAAAGGTTTCTGAGCGCTATGGAGAGATATTTCCCCCTTGTGTGTCTTGCTTCTACTTTGTTCATCCACGGACTGATCTTTGTTCAAAAGATACCAGATCGTTGGATGAAGCAAAAAGATACGCCCGAAGAAGATTCTAACAGCCTTCTGGAGTTGTGGCCAGATTGGTAGTTGAAGTCCGGACTTCATGTACCATATCTATTTTTCAATTCTTTACTGTCTTTATACACCCATATTGTTACCTTGATTACCCATCTGATATCATACCCTAATATTACATTCACACAGCAGTACAATATGGATAGATTCACGTCAACATCGAGCTATGCGAGTTTAGCCTTCTTCGTTGGTTGAGGCGTGCTCTTCTCGCCATCTTTTCTCTTCTTTATAGATCCAGATCTCCAAGTTTCCGTCATTTCTTCGTATTTATTCCTGAAACTGACTGCAATCTGGCCAACCTCTGACTCGAGACCGTTAAAGGTGATTGCGTTATTCAACATGAGATCAATGTCGGCTGTAAACGCCTCCACAGCATCGTACTTGTCAGCCTCAAGCTTTTGTCGTATGGTACGGAGATCACGGGCATTCTTCTTAGGTATAACGTCAAAGTAGGTTGGTATGCCCAAGAGGACGGGGTCGACAGGCTCTCGGAAGACCCAAGAACTGAATTCTGTTGGTAAGTCTTTCAGAAAAAATGTTTGAACAAAACCTACATTGGATCCTTGATCAAAGAAGTCGTAATGCCGAGTAAGCCACGTTTCTCCGTCCAAGAGAGTTTTTTCTCTGTGACCTTCATCCACTCTTTCTTGTAAACCTTTTCGCAAGCTTCTGTACAGGTAACCGGAAATGTTCCCGGGGGATTGAACTGACGGCAGTTGCTGAAAACCAGTTCGATGTCTTTTGCAAAGTCCTCCATTGTGATGTACTTGTTCTGACCAAGTTTTGTCATAATAGTGCCAAAATCCATGGGGTGAGTGATCTCTTCCAGATACCTGAGAGGACGATGAGAACCAAGTTCGAGGCGGACGATGGTTGAAAAAAGGACAAGACGTACGTAGGACAACCATCTGCGATAGGATCGACAGGACGAGAAAAAATGCCTGCCTCCGGAAGCCTGTTCAATGATCTCATGAGGTCTCTGCATTTCTTTTCGTTGATCGGAGTCGCTTTCGGCAAAGTCTTCAGTCTTGGCAGAGGGGTAGGTGCAGGCGTAGGTACCAAACTGACTTCCTTTTCCTTTCCTTTAACACTTACTCGGGGAGCATCAGTAGAAACAGATTCTGTTACTTTATCTTTCTTCGACTTGTGCGACGAAGGGATGGCGTTCGGGGCAGATGATGAAATGGATGATGTATTCGACTTAGATGCCGATGAGGTATTTATTTTGGACGACGCAGATGGCACAACAAGTTTTACTTTGTTGACGACAGACGAGGATGGCCCGGGAGGAGAAGGACGTTCCTTTTTCGATGGTGTGGCGAGAGAAAGTATGTCATCCTCGCTAAGTGCGTCAACCTTCTTCCTTTTCCCTGAGGTGCCGTTAACAGGTTGTTTATCCCGGTCTCTCTCTGCATGAATACGACTACGCATTTCGTCTTGTTCTCGTTCAATGGCCAAAACTTCTTGCAAGATATCATGAGAGCCGTCATCAACATACGGAGGGGGTGGAGCATCAACTGGAGCTTGTTCAACAGATGGAGAAACAGACGATGGTTCAGGACTTTTAATCTTTCTTGGTCGAGATTTAGCTGGAGGTCGTTCCGAGGTGTCATTTTTAGTTTGAGAGCCAACTTTGAGTTTAATAGTCGGTCGTACTGGAGGAACTGTAGCGGGTGATGGAGAGGGAAAGGCTTTTGGAACAGGTGGTAAGTGTCGCGGAGGCGCAGGCACAAATTCCATAGTTGCCGTCTGAACTTTGTTATTACTGACAATTTCCAATGTTTTGTTGATTATGAGCCATTCTAAGATCCTTGTGTTAGCTTCTCTTGAAGACAGACATCATTCAGATTAAAGCCTACGTTTGTCGAAGAAGATCTCAAAGTTTATGGCTTCATTATGTACATAGCTCCCCGCGACGTTATAAAGCTTTGCATTCGAGATCATCAAACGGAAGTCCGCCGCAAATGCTGCTCGATCCTTGTACATGCCCTCTTCCAGTTTTGCACCCATGGTGCTAAGATCCATAGGGTTCTTTATTACATCGAAGTAGCTAACGACCAATCAGAATAGATTCGAGGCGCTTAACATAGAACGTACTTAGGTGCATGATCTCTAATAGGATCAACCGGCTGGTTGAATATGAAAGCAGACTTGTTCCCTTTCAGCTTCTTCAACGCGTTGCGACAGACACGTAGATCGGTGAGAGGCATTCCACCTGACTGAGCCTTCGATACGTGGCTGGGCTTTATAGTCTGGGTGATCTTGGGAAACTTGGAATTCTTAACTTTGTTCTTGGGAACAGATGGAGGCGGAGGAGCGGTGAAAGCAACATTTTTTCTTGTTTCAACACGCGGAGTTGCCGGAATCTGCGGTAGAGTGTCGGCTACAGGGCTAGCATGTGCCCTCGTCTTCGTGGGCGCATTAAACGAAGTTAAAGGGCTCTTCGGAGGAGGAACGCTGGTTTTGATTGTTCTTACTGCTTTGATTGGAGCTTTAACAACAGGAATTTGAGGGGTGACGTCTGCAACCGGGGTACTGGGAATGTGTATCTTCACAGTCGGAGGTGTTTCTTCAATTGGGCGGATAAGAAGGTCGGCAAGCTTAAGAAGGCACCAGCGCACTTCCTGACCAACTTCAGGCGCTCTACGAGAAAAATTAGGAGAGCAAAGGTACATATAGAACTGAAAACATACAATGCAATGGGCATAAGGAATTCTCTCAGAACCTCGTTCTTTCCAACCTCGCGATCCTTCCGAAGGACTTTGATCATTGCATCAAGGTCACTCTTCTTTGAATCCTTCGCTTTTTCAGGATGGGTGCCATCCTCTTCAATGAGTAAAGACTCCGTTTCTTTCAAGCTGGACTTCATTTCCCCCATCTGTGCGAGCAGAACCAAACTGTGACATGCAGTACGGGCAACGTGTCGCCTGATGACTCTTGAAGAATCATTCGCCATAACAGCAAAGACGTAACGCATAATCGACGAGGTGTACCACTTTGTAAGGAAAAGACCATCGAATGCGGCGATACGAACCTGGGTGTAGTTACCTTCCCTAGAAAGAAGGCTCGAAGATACCTCTAAACGAGCATTGATCAAACATACCGGGTCAGTGGGAAGAACACGCGAGGGTGGTTTGGAATCAGGCCGGCAACGCCAATAACCATGTGAAACTAGGACGATCGGGTGTGAGTAAATTATGTGAGCTCATTGCACTCAAAAGACAACACGCTGACTTCTAATGCTGCGACGGTCACGCAATTGTGAATAGAAGGTATAAGTCGGTCCATGCTCCTATAACGGTCTACTTCAATTAGACTTTGCTTCATGAGCTCGATATCTTCAGCAGTCTGTTCGTTTCGGACCTCTGAGGGAAGCAATTCTCCACGTTCGGGCGGGGCAGTAGAAACAGATGCAGATGCGGCAGCTGCTATGACTGTGCAAATGTAATAACCGTCTGAGTACTAACAATATCGCGATCATATCAGAAACTGCGGAATTTTTTTTTTCGGCTACACTCACTGGATTGGCAGTATTGTCGTTGTAGCGCAGCTGGTCGATCAAGAACTGCCGTACGACAGATGGTGACTTGCCGTTCTCGAAGCGTACACGCGAGATTGCATTGATGAGGCTCTATGAGACTAGTTTCAAACCTGCTCTTCGTAAAGTAAGATGGAAACGTACTTTCCGCACGAAATACTCGCCGAAATCTGAAAATTCGTTTGGTTTCGGGACATATGTATGGGCAAATAAGTCTTGATTGGCATCTTCTGGATCATAGCAATAGCGGAGAAATAGCTTGAATAAGTGAAATAGACCGAGGAAATCGAGCTTTCGGATTGCACACTACGTCATGGACAAACGTTAGTGATAGTACCTCAACAAAGTATGATATTGATACGTACGCTAACAAGAGCGAGGGCGGCTTCAGAACGTATACGGAAAAAGTAATTAGACACAAGCACAGTCTTAGTGAGAGTGCTTGACACGATGGCAGTGGGTTTTTCAGCTAAGGCGTATATAGCCTGAATAGAAGGATCAGTAAAAATTGAGAATAACGGACTATTGGCGAGGACTCACCTCAAGTTGAGCAACAACATCCCTATCCCGCTGCAGTTGCGACACCCACATGAAGTCCGGCTGATCGAATTTGATGTAGGCAATCCATTCAAAATCAGCATCCATCCTTATCCATTCATACGTCGCACCACTCATCGTCCCCTCATCTTCTTCTGTCCAGTCCGCAACTTTCCAATTCTCCCGCTCCTGCTCTTTCTCCCAAATCTCCAGACCGAATCCCATGTCAATCATCCCCATCGCTTCCGCAGCTTCCGCATCTCCATCAGCAGCAGCTTGGGCAGCAGCTTGTCTTGCCAAGTAGCGCTTGGTATTTCGCCGCACGCGTTTATACTTGGTGTTGAAAGGAACCTCGTAGCGCTTGAAAGGATTTTTAATATCGAGAACATGTTCGTAAGGGGTGCCATCAGCTTCATGTATTCGAATTGTCATTTGCCCCTGGGATATTGTTAGTACCTGTTTTGGTTAGTTGACAGGGAACTCCTGACCTCAAAGAAAGGTACTGGCTTCATGAGCGCTTTCGATACCTCGTTGTTCTCCATAGCCTTGTAGGCAGTTGCGTCCTGTCTCATCGTGATTTCGACCGCCATTTTCTTTCGATTGAAGGTGGCGGAAAACCCAAATGACGGACAGCCACTCCCATATATCCATTGTTCAGCAAAGCTACGCGGATCCACCCCACTGACCTTCCTACACAACCTCAAAAACGCATGCGTCGAAAGTGCATTGTTCTGCATCTCACCGCTCATTGCCGATAAAAAGAGCTTTGGCAAGACGCGACTGAGACCCAGTGATGTTCCCGATTTACCTAGTCTCCGATCAAGGATGTGCAAAACGAGAGGGGACTTTAAGTTGATGAAAGGTAGAGTAGCGGCGTCTGGTGGCTCAAGTACCTGGGGCTGACAGATAGGCGGCATAACACCAATGTCGAGCTCCAAGACGCGTTGCATATCTTTCTTCAGCCTGAATCGATATTCATTGTTTCCTAGTAACCTGCGAAGGAAGAGACCAGTAATGTAGAGCGCTAGACCATTTACAAGCCATGTATCAGACCAATTTTTGGGAAGAATATTGATCCCAGCCCATTGACATGCTAGTGCGTGAGCGAGTGAATGCCGCGTCTCCAGAGCTTGTTCAATAGCATCATCACCGTGTAGCATGTCATTAGAGACAATCGACAATGTCGAACTATCGAATCGCTGAGTCGGAAGCTGGTCGACAAAGACCACTTTGTATGAGCCAAAGGGATAAGACCCAAATTCGGAAGAATAGAAGGACATGGCCTGACGAAGCGATGCTGTGGATATCGGAAGGAGGTTCTCGTGACCTGGAAGGCAAAAGGCATACATCAGGGGTTGAGTCGCCCCTGAGAGGTCGTCTGCGACGTTGTCCGCAGGTATTGCGTGAAGATGAAATGGCCCAGCAGCAAACGCAATGTGTTGAACAGAGGTAAGGACAGTTTGAGAGAAAAGAAAGATGGTCTTGTTCGAGCTGTAAGGATGCGCCACCTGGAACACGTGAAGTGCGAACGAAGAGAAAACCGGAAACACATACCTGTTCGACCAGATCTCCACTACAGATTACTAACGTCGGAATAGCGTCAGTTTGATCTTCCTCATCCTGTCCCGGATCATGTTCTTCCAGGTATCGAGGGACAACGAACTCGAACTCCCAAGTGCATTTCTCCCACATATTATCCACACACGGAACCCAGCACCTCGCCGAATCCGGTGAAGATGGAGTTGTATAAGCATGAGGAACGCGCTGTGAAGGAATTGATGAAAAATGATGTATGACAATCGAAATCACGACGTACGTAGGGATAGGCATCAGTAGGGAGTACGAACTCAAAACCGTCAACGGGATTGCGTAGGCTATACGCAATATTGATGGTAATGGGCGCGAATTCTGGCATAGACTGGGCCCCCGGCGTCTGTGGCTCAGGTGTGGCAGCTGCGAACGATAAATTGATGATGAGATCCAAATTCCAATATGTTCAAAACCTACCTTCACTAAATACAGCACCCGAAGAAACATGGCCAGACTGCTTTAATGGCACCTCCTTAGGTATCGCGATTGCTAGTTCTCCCTCGTCTCCTTCCTGAAGCGCCGTGTAGAGTTTGCGCTTGAGCTCAGGATGTCGATGACAATCATGCGCTTCACTGGGAGCGCCCATGTTGATGTTTATTAGCGAGTCAACATGAGTGAAATCTGCTTGATGACCGGAAACAGCGACACTGTGAATTGCTATTCAGTAGCAAATGAGTTTCAAGTTTATATAGTCAGCTGAAGAACCCACTGCATTGTCGGGAATTTAGGTAGACGGTCTTGAGCTCCCTGCTGGTTGGAACGATTGTAATCTCTGTGTAGCCCTGGTTGCGACATGAGCTGCTGTAAAGATAACTGTCGAATCACTTGCCCAAAGACTCCCTGAGAAATCAATCTCCAAAACGACCTTTTGGTGACTAGTAGAGAAAAACGGAGAATCAGCCGGTTAGCGAACGCGAAAACGAAGGAATGGGACGTATAGAGAGAAGCCACGACGAAGGTGTTCGCGTTGGAGATTGGGGCGCGGGTCCATACGGAGTAGTAAGAGACGGAGGACCAGTCAATGAGGAGCTTCCTGGTCGTATATGACGAGATGTACGACGACAAAGGCAGAGGTATTCAAAAAGAACAGAGGTCCGAGTGCACAAGCTGACGACTGACGCTGCTCAACTGTGCAAGACACCCTTATGTAAGCATTGCCTCCTTGTCTGGACACATGCCGTCAAAATCAATCTTTCGCAACCCAAACGCGAAACATTTTCAGCTTGTTCATCGCTCCCAGCGAGATCCTCTCATACATGACCCAGATGCGAGCCAGCATGTACTCAAGCCAATTGAGCGTGAAAACGTGAAAAAGGTGAGTTTAACCTGTTAGATTTCTCCAATTCTTCTCTCAAAGTTATCCAGGGCAAATCTCGTGCAGACCTCGAATCTATTATCCCTGCATCAGATATAGCCAGCGATAGGCTTGCAAATGTAGGCGAAGCCTCTCTTTACGGAATCTACTACGATGACACCGAATACGACTACATGCAACATCTCCGTGCCGTTGGCGTTCAGGAACATGGTGTGGAAAGTGTTCTCATTGAGGCTCCACCCTCGTTGAAGTCGTCGAAGGTGGCTAAAAGGACCAAAGGGATCGAAATGCGTGATCTCCCTGAAGGAGTTCTGGCCTCCAAATCAGAGCTTCCTCGTACCTATGAGTCGCAACAGGCTATCCCAGAAAGTATTGCAGGGTTCCAACCTGATATGGACCCTCACCTGCGACAAGTCTTAGAGGCATTGGATGACGATGCATTCGTCAATGAAGATCTGGAGGATGATTTCTTCGCCGAATTGGTGGCCGATGGCGAACGCGAGGATTCCCAAGAGGTAGATTATGAATTTGAGGAGGATCACTATCAAGTTTCTTCCAGGAGCACTCATGAAGATGATGGAGAAGTCGGATGGGAGGAGCGTTTTGCGCAATTCAAGCAATCGCAACAGAAACAGGCTCGGAGTGATGACGCTTATGACGGATCTGAGGGCGGTGACACCGTTGGAACTCTCCCTGAAATAACAGTCATTGGCGGAAAGAAGCGTCGTAAAGGCACTAGTGATGCATCGGGATATTCCATGAGTAGTTCCTCGATGTACCGCAACGAAGCTTTACAAACTTTGGATGAACGCTTTGATCAGGTATTGAATGGATACTTTACGTCATTTCGGCCATTCTGATCCACCTTCACAGATGATGATTCAACAATATGCTGACGGCGACGAAGATATGCCTTCTGACGAGGATGGTGACTCTGATGAAGCACCTGAGCTCATAACCTCGCGAGAGGACTTTGAGTCCATGATGAATGAATTTTTGAATGATTACGAGATCTTGGGACGAAAGATGAAGCCCAAGCTTGATGGTGATACAGGTGCTGAGAAGCTGGATACAATACGACGTGCCTTGGGTCAAGACCACAGGGTGCGACTCAGCAACGAAGAAAGTGACGAAGAAGATGACATACTTATGCCTTTGGATGTGGACGACAAACAAGACAGATGGGATTGCGAAACTATTCTAAGTGAGTCTACTCTCCAAATATATTTCATCTTGTCCTTACCCAACTCGAAAGCAACATATTCAAACCTTGAAAATCACCCTCGACTCATCCGTGCACGAAATTCAATACCTGTCGCTAAGATTACTTTGGATCGGAAAACTGGTTTTCCAACGGTTGTTGACCATGAACATAAACTCAAGAAAACTAGCAGTCGTGTTCATCACCAGGACTCCGACAGTGACGAAAACGATATTCCAGGTACGCAAAAGAAGCTTGGCATTCCCATGCAATCTCGTTCACCATGACACATGTCACAGTCCGTCAGACCATCACACGACCGCGGGACGAGTCAAAGGAAGAAAAGAAAGCACGGAAAGCTGCCGTAAAAGCCGAAAGACAGACAAGACGATTGGAGAAAAAAGCAATGACTGAGATGTTTGAGTCAGAGCTGAAGTTGCAAAAGCGCACGATAGCTAATAAGGGAAACCGGCTCAAGAAACTGTGAGCGTAGATAGATAGAGTTAGAGATGTCTAGATTCTGATCAGATTATCTCAATCGTCAATCTTGGACTGACGTAATGCCTCGAAGGATAATCATTCATTCATCGATAACTAACTTCATACTGATAACAACAACACTCATTGATCATCGATCATCAACTGCATTCTATCATCTGTACCGACAAGTATGGCATTCACGCCAAATATGAGCAGTACACTTTTGTTGCTCAGCATAGTAGTCGTACTTCTCCCAATCGAGACGTATGCCTTTGGAGCTGGTGACATTCCTGATTTCTCGTACCTTAATGGTTGGTGATATACTTTGTCGAATCTTTGACTGATTTTTAACCAAATTGCGCAGACAAGGCATTCAGACATGGAGATATCGAAAGTATCCTCGAGAACTTGGTCAAGACTGCTGGAGGTATGGCCGCAGGGGGTGGATTGCTGGGCTTTGCGAGCTCTCTCATCAAGCAGGCCTCCGGTGGTGATAAGTTCACAAAGAGTGATGTCAAGAAAGTCTACTTTGTGAGTACAGAGGTATCAAATTATGTTCGAGCACGACAACTAATCGTCAATTGAAGGGAAACTGGCTGAGAGACTATTCGCAGGTTGATAACATAGTCTAAGATTAAAATGCTTGGCTAACGCGTGAAGTAGTGCATGGATATTGCTGGTCTCAGCAAATTGACTGCAGATACGCTTGTTCTCATCGTATCTGTACTTGGCTTTGTCGTAAGCGAAGTTTGTTCCTTGCATGACTGAAGGCTAAAACATAGTATCGCAGACATTTGGGTTTGCCACGGAAGAATTTGAAGTCACGGCCGATCGTCTTGGCGTTTACCTCCCGGTCGTATGTTCTACAGTTCATATCTGCCGAGTGGGAAATACTGATCCTGTTCTTGAAAGGAACACATCGATAATCCGAAGTATGTGATAAGTCCCACTGATGCACCGTAATTTATCTTTGGCCAGAGGTTATGCTGCGAAAGAAGGTGACGCTCGTCAATTTCATCCTAAACTTCGTCCTCCGGTGGAAAACCGTGAACTTGAAGTTGATGAGCGTACGGGCATGAAGGTTTTCATACTCGTCAACGAAGTTTCGTCCACAACTTCTCATGACAAACATAGAACTACATGGCAACCGAAAATCAAGGATGGGACACATCCACCGCGTTCATTCGTCGTACTCTCCGTGCTTGTATTGAGGCGGGACGTCGCGCAGGAGGCCAGCCAGGAGCGGATCTTTATGAAGCTTACCGTCTTCTTGGAACTGGTCTTCATACTTTGGAGGACCTGTTGGCGCACAGTAATTGGTGTGAAGTTTCCCTTAGGAAGCTTGGCCACGAGGAAGTTTTCTGTCACGTCGGAGATAATGGTGGGCTTTTCCTGGTCCCCTGTTTGCACGAGCCTGATCTGAATTTCAGTTATAATCAATACACCTAGTGGACCAGCACCTCCTCTTGTTACTGGTACTTTTGGAGGCACGTATTTTACTTCATTTTATTGATGGATTATTCATGACATAGTGTGTGGCATCCAGGTGCGGACTTCATATACTCCCTCATGGGGGAAGCTACAGAGTAAGTGGGCTTTTTGTGCCGCCTTTTGTTTCTATGGTAACTGACGTGGTGCATATAGCAAACTAAGTCAAGCGAGTGTGACCGAAATCACTCAGAAAATGAACGAGGTACATTCTTTATTTTCCTCGTATGACTTTGATCGAGCGATATATCATCGCAGGCTGGAGACGGCGAGGGCAAATTCAGTCAAATCAAGGACATTCTCAGTAAACTTCCCATCGGTGGTGGCGATGATACCGTCGATCAGGGTGAAGAGATGAATACTGCAGCCAAGGCTTACCACTTCGATCCGGACAACATTGCACCTCGAGAAGTCCAAGAACGATTGTTAGAGTTACTGAGGTGGCGCGACCAGGTTTACAAGGATGTAGTAGCCAAGATTGAAATGGTGCCTGGTCTAGCTGACCTCCTTGACGAGCTCACAAATGCTCTCAACGCATGTACGTGCTGTTGCTCTTGATAAGTATGCTTTAACCAATTCGCTTCTAGATGTCTATACCATCCTCTCTCCTTACATTGTGGTATGTACATCCACGTGAAATTATCATAGAACCATATGAAAATGTGCCCAATAGCCTCTACTTCAACAAGCTACTGGCGTGCTCGGTGAAGGCAGTAAAGCCGTTGTTGATTCTGCGGATCAGTATGAGGTATAGACTCTAATATGGACGGCCCTCTAGATTATCGTACTTACCAATATCGGTCTGAAGGTGTTCGACAATCCTGATGCATCCGATCCTTCCCACAGCTTCCTCTCCAAAGTTTGTTCCATCCTTACTGCATGATACGCTCAGACTAATTATGGGTTTCAGGACCACTTTGATCTCATCCTCAACGAGCCAGCCGGAAAGATTGCACAATTGGTCGTTGAAAATACTGTCAACCTCATTGTGCAAGTACGTGTTGGATATCTTTATTGGAATATATATCAGTTGACACCTGCTTAACAGGCCTGGGCACAAGATAGCAACCCAGACGAGGTTATCAATCAGGTATTTCTGCACCGCGTCTATTTGCTAATGTCTTGTTTGACGCATCTTGTAGATCCTCGAGGCCTTCCACCACCCGTATTATGCCGATGGTCGGTCTGAGATTCAGCGTAAGATGTTCGATTTCATGGATAGATGGATCGGGGGCCTTGGTCATGAGGAGGCCGCTGAAATAATTCAACGTTTGACAAAGGTCTTGTGATTTTCACAAGAAGAAAAAACCAGTGACTGAAATGTTGAGATACAGGACAGCGTCCGTAACGCACGCAACAAGCGCCCTGGATCTGAGAATGAATCCCACGATGAATCAGGCGGTTACACTCATAACTGTGGTGGAGCATCATACAGACCTTCTGGAGGATATCAGAGCCAACAAGAATATGGCGGTACGCACGATCTCGATGCAATTCGATACGGATCTTGACTTGCCTCTAAGATAATCGTTTCGACTCGTCAGGGACATATGGAAACAACGATTATAACCGAGGATCGGACAGCCAGTATGAATCGTCAGGCAGACGCCACGACTCGGAAAATCAATATAGTTCATCCGGCAACGGATACGGCTCAGGAAACCAGTATGATTCGTCTGGCAGCCGATACAACCCGGGAAATCAGTATGAATCATCTAACAACGAGTACGGTTCAGGAAACCGTTATGGATCCTCCGGTGATGAATACAACTCCGAGAACCAGTATGGATCATCTGGGAACCAATATGGCTCAGGAGCTCAATATGTCCGAGGTCGTAACGATGAAGAGGATGGTGGATATGGTCGGACGGAGTCTAGGCGGTCCGACAACCAGTACTCTTCCGAGTATGGTGCCCGCAACGAGTCTCGTTATTATGAAGAATCAAATAACAGTTACGGTCGTTCCGATAATGAACGTTCTGGATATGATAGTTCACGTCGTCAAGAAGAGGAAGGCGGCTACAGCTCCCGATTCGAAACTAGAGGTATACGCAGCAACGATGAAGACTCGGACTATCCGAGGGACAATAGATACGGGTCCAATGAGGGCCGCACAGGCTATTACGAAGATTCTCAAAGGGAAGACAATTATTCCAGACGTTCTGACAACGAGTACTCATTGGGTAGTCGGAGCTATGAAGGTGGCGGAGATGGCTATATGTATGGGGAGGATCAGAACAGAGGTTCTGGCTATGGACGCGCAAGTGACGAGACCTATGGTGTTGAGCGTCTGAGGGTCGATGACGACGACGACGACGACGACGACGGTAGGAAACACCATCACGGCCATCGCCATCATAAGAGCCAGGATAGCGATTGAGATGGGACATGGCGTAGGGAGACATACTAGTGAGGTAGTATAGTATTGAAATTTACTTTGTAAACCGAGTTTGAAATGAAGGACATGATTTGAGTTTCCTTTTGTGAACTTTTGCCACGCTTTCTTTGCGATTTAGCAATGGAGAAAGAGACAGAAGCGCTCGATATTGACCCTATTTGGACAACAAGTCGAACGGCTCGACAAATCTACGCGTTGACTGAGGTGGAGAAGGTGCGGATCCTTCCTCTGTGGACTTTAGCTTCACTCGAATCAAAGCTCAGGACATCACTCGACTACTGTATCTGGCAGCATCCTCCATATCGCTCCTCACATTGCCACAAACGGACGAACCGGACGATAACTTACCCCAGGGCGAAGAACGATCTGAACAATTCGTGCTCGAAGTGAGCGAATACTTTGAACGTCTTGACGTGAGTGCATTAACACGGTGCAAACTTTTGTCTGATTTTTTATCCAGTCTATCCAAAGCGCAATACGTTCCTCCCTTGCACACATCAGGCATGCTCGAATAGCACCGTCCGCTATCAATGCTCCTCCGCCTGGCTTTGTTCCACCTTCACTTGGAGTGGGTCTCCCACATAGTGATGGTGACGATGGGCGGAAGAACCGTGGCCTTCAAGAGGAAAGGGTCGAACGCGACACATGGCAAGGCATCCTCGCTGCACTTACTCGCCTCAAGGCTGCCCAAGATGTTAGCAAACCCTCAGATTCTTCGACCTTGATGGAAGAATAAAGATTCTGATATAACGGTACTACTGAATGACGTTAAGGTGTGTACAGTACGGTCTTTGTTCCTCATGGTCTGATGTTCTCACCCTGCTATGCACTAGCCTCTTCCAGAATCTCTTCGGCCTTCAATAGCTCCTCAGCATCAGCGAGTGCCGGGTTCTTCTTCCCTTCGTTCTATTTGCGTCGGCGGAGCAAGTCAGACATGAGTGTCGGCAGCAAACAGGGGTGACATACGATGAGGTCCCTCAATTCACCCGCAGCCTTCCCCAGACGATTGGCGGAATCCACGATCATCTTGTTGGCTTCCTCCATCATTCTAGTCTGCGTAATGGTTCCATGCAGGTCGTAAATTAAATTCTGATTGAGCCCGAGAGAGGTAAATAGACGCACCCCATTTTTGATATCCCAATCCTCAGCACCGTCAGCGATGAACTTGTCGAGCTTTTTTTGCTGCTCTTCTGCCTCCTTTGCGTATAATGCCTGCTCCTTGAACAGCCTGAAGGATGCATAAGCTGAAACTGATCAAAGAATGACCAATTGTTCCTACTACCTCTTCACGACACCAGATTTGATCTTGAGTTGCCTACGAGCTACATCATTCAAGTCGCTCATTGTTCTCAAGTGGATCGGTTTGTGTACGTATTTAAAACTCTTGATGCCGAGAAGGATTGTTGGAAGCGGACGTATTCTGAAACAAAGACCTTCAAACTCAAGCTTCCATCGATAACGGCGATAACCCGTCATGAAGTCATAGTCGTTACATTGTATCGTAAGATTACACAGAAATCGTTACTACAATGCGAACTCTGTAGAGCGGGAAATCTGGTAGAGTACTTAGCGTACTGAGAGTCGTGGAAGAGCTAGAGCTAGGAAATGCCTATGTATATGTGCGGCACACACAAGAGTACAACGATGATAAACTCCTCAGAATTGCAGGGAAAGTAAGTACGTGGCATAGGAGGCATATCGTATACGTAAAGACATGTAACCTATATAGGATGTTGGAGGAACGAGGCCCAGCGCGTGAAACTGACTGGCAGTCGCATTGGGGAGCATCAAGCTTCTCGTCAACGATTCGTTCGTCAAAGTCTGTAGGGCAAAGGTCACCAGGAGACATCCGATCCATTCGGGCCTTCAAAAGCGCTAGCATTTCAGCAATCAGGACGATGGTCTGGCCACAGTCGTGAGTGAAGGTGCGAGAGCAAGTAGGCTAGAGTGGGGTGTGTCACGGAGAGGCGGGCACGTGAGGACTAGGAGTCGAGAACCAGGTTGTCCATGATCCAAAAGGTGTTGTAGTCGTTCGTTTCAGAGTCCACCCTCGCCGCACCAGCTGTATCTTCCTCAGCCAACATTCTGCGAGGCTGTCATCAATGCCCTTGTGAAGACGTGCAACGTCCGCATTGAGGCTAGCCAAGAAGAATAGAAGAGAGAAGCTAATATTGAAAAGAGTGGGACGGATAGGAGGAGATTTGGGTTGGGGGGTCGTCAACGGTGATCAGTGTGGTTTGAAAAGGAAAAGGGAGAATAAATGATGGTACAGAATAAATCCGATAGAAATAAAAATGAAATGTGTTGGATGATGTCGATCTTACTCCATCTCCGACGGAGTACTCGGGTCCAGATTGGCGAGAGGTGAATCCAGGTCTGCATATGAGGTAGATGAGGAGGTGAGGAAGGTGAAGACGATGCCAGTGTGTCGGCGCACGCGAGGTACGGTACCACAATTAAGTGGTCGTCTCCTCAAGCGTGTTGATGAGGTATATCGGATGGGACGCAAATGGAACAAGGCGACAGGGCAGAAAAAAAAGAATGTGTGGCAAGATAGTACCGAGGGACAGGCGAAGCACATGTTCTACACTCATTAAGAGGAGACTTGCGCCTCAAGCACCATCGTCGGTCTTGCGTCGTTGTCGTGTCCATGAGTTGCATCAACCAGAAACCGTAGACCCATCGGAGTCGCCGTCAGACTTCCTCGTTGATCCTCCATTCCAGTGCTTGCCGCGCATTGAGATGACCCCAGGTCAGAATCTCGCGCAGTCAGGCAGTACCAAAGGATTGTGCGGCGCGGCAGCAAAATACGGTCGGCAGAACCATGTGCGGATAGCGTCACTGACGCAAGAGCCAAAGAGTAAGTCCGTCAAAGAGCGAGAAAATCATGGGGATGTATGGTGAATGCATAATAGATAGCAGCAATGCGATAGTCGTAGTCCGTGTCATAAAACAAAACAAGTGTCACCTAGCCAGGCGAAGGGGTTTTCAGGAGAGGAAGCAGTTAGAATACGCCAGCAGGAGCGGCATGCCTCGCGGTGCTGAGCATAAGAGCCTCGTTCACACTGCGAAGACGGTGGACCTCCTGTTCCGCAGCCTTGAGTTGACTTTCCAGCCGGGTCTTCATGGATTCAAGGTACTTGAGGTGGCTGGTAGCTAGAGGGAGAATATCACAATCATGATGTTACGACGCAGAAGAGATTTGCTTACCACGATCGAGCAACGAAACCTTGCTTGACTTTTGATTCGATGCAGGAAGAGTCTCCTTGAGGCGGGCGTAGCCATCACGAAGTTCATCCCGGCGACGTTGCTCAGACTCGATGCGTTGTCTACGGATGGTCTCACGTCGACTAGACAACGATTCTTAGATCGGCAGCCTCTTTCACAGGGTAGAAAAACTTACGAGTCATTACCACTTGCCTGAGGGGGCATGAACTCTTCGTCCTCCTCATCGCTGTCATCCCTACTCAGCTTCCTCTTGTGCTGGGCCCGAATGGGAGGGCGCACGCTAGACTGCGCAAGCGGATTGAAACGATGCGACCGAGGAACGGTGGCCGCATAGGAGACATTAGCGGGAGAGCCACCAATGGTAGCGGCACGGCTGCGCCTTCCAGAGGGCATGCCGTCCGAGGAGAGCTCACCGGCACTTAGCTGATAGGTGAGGGAGGGGGGCGAGACGCTCTGTCCGTCTTCAGGGGTGTAGGGGCGGGCAGGAGACGGCGAATAGGTGTACTCAGTGGCAGTGGGCAGATTGAGAGTGGCGAAACTTAGAGGCGACTCGGTGGGCACTGCGATCAACCATCAGTAATGCAAGTAGGATCCACAGGACAATACTTACAACCAACAGAGATACCGTAGGCTGGAGATTGAGGGAACGGAGTCAGGCCATAGTCCATGCTATTATCGAGATAGCTGGTGAGTTGGTCTTCTGGGTAAAAAGGCTTGCTGTGGTCAAAGTCCATGGTGAAGGCGGTAGTGGTGGCCATTGAAAATGTATGTGTCGTTAATAGAGGAAGGGCAATGGAATGGACCTAAATAGGACAACAGACAAAAAGAACATTGTTAGTATAAGGATCATTGTAGTCGATTGATGCTCACTATCAAATACAACAAGAAGACCAGGTAAGATGGCAACTGAAATTGAAAGGATGCGGAGGGGAAGGGACAAGAAAAGAGACAAAGGGAAGTGGGAGGAAATGGTGCAAGGGGGGAAGGCTCCATATATACGGAGAAATTGATCAGTGGCGGGCCATATCAGGCGGAATCTGCCTCGAGGCCTGGCCGGACTGACGTTTCGGCGTTTCAATGGATCCCTTCTTTCACACACAGTTCTGTCCACTGCATCAGGTCGCTCTACTTCCACTGTTGCCAGTGTAATCACACCTTCAAGTCTTCCATTGTGTCCCTGTCATCTCGACTCGCAACTTCAGCTTTTTCCCTAGACCCCGATTCCTCGGGTTACGATTTCTACCATCATTTACATGAACAACCATTGTAGTAGAAAGTTAAGTTAATCTTGTGCCGTACCTGTCACCTCCATTAGGCAGTCACCATGATCCGGTTTCTGAGGGTCAGAGGACAGTGAGTCGAGCGAAACTATCCTTGAACGGGTGTGACTATTCAGTCACACTCGGGAAAACCGGAATATGTGTATCAGTAATAGCTCTCCGTGCCTGCCGTTCGCAAGAGCTTTTGCAGCCGTGGAATTCCCAGTTCTGTGGTTAGCGATGCAACGTTTTTTTCATTTACTGCTTCATCAATAGATGTATTCTTGTTCTTTCGTTCGATCAAACAAAGCTCAGAAGCTTAAGACGCGCAGCACAGTAAATGATCTATCCATATGGTACATTATTGATGGAGTGCCTGGTATATTCGCTGCAGGAACTCCTAGGACGACTAGTCAAACTAGGAGGATGCGTAATCCTTACTTAGAACGACATTTTGTTCGAGACAAATATCACATGAACAACAATAAATCCCTCGTCAACATAAAGACCATTTGGGATCATCGATTGCCAGTCGTGAGAGTCCAAACGCTCGTTTAAGGGTATCATACAAGTCTCCGTAACTGTCGAAGGAGGGCTCCCGAAAGAAAGGACAAGAAAAGACCTTGTCCGATATCGGATGAAAAAAGCACGGACCCATCAAGCCTTGCAATCGTACCCTAGAGATTTGAAGGGAAGTCTTGATATCTGAAAATGTAAAGAAGTCTCACCTCCATGGAAAGGTCCTTGCATTTTGGAGTAATGCTCGAAGCATTTTGAGAACCGCCAGGTCAGGTGAATTATCGATCACGAAAAACAGAAGGGCAGGTCCAGAATGAACCTAGCAGACGACACTATCGACAAAAAGCAAAAAGATAGAAACAATTTTCAGACTGGGAAAACCTTTCACGCAGAACTGGGAAAGGACCCCGAAGCTTTGGTAAGGTGTCGCTATCTCAATCTCAGTAGTCCAGACTTTGCCCCCATTGTGACACCATCATTGAACGTGGGATTAGACTGCGTTTAGGAAGCGACATGGAATATCTGAGTCTACCTTGTAACTTATACTCGATGGAATTCTATAATCGTGATAATCACACGTACAGCTTCCATCACGATTACAAGCGGCCGGAGAAACTTTGACCATTCCAATTGTACGATCGTTGCAGGAAGCAAGAGGCTTCAATCGTCAACGACCTGATTGGCAAAGAGAGTGAAACCAACGTTAAAGGTTACAGTCAGTGAAACGGCTGCAGGCTCTGTTTACCATACCTGTTTCCACGGTGGATTTGTCCTGGGATGGGTCGCAAGTACAATGAAGACAACGTGGCCACCACTCAGGCATACAAGGGAAGATTCCGCGACCCATACTGTAGGTATTTAACACTAGGTACGTAGTGTGGGTCTGATACAGCCAAACTAGATAAGGGGAACAAATCGTCGAGACAAGACGACCAGGACAGCCCAAGCAACTTGGATCGCACAAACCGTTACCGGAGCAATCAGAAAAGCAGATGAGACTTGTTCCAGAATCAGTCTACACCCAAGGGGCAAGCTAGAAGACAATTTCACCCTGAAGCACGGTCCGGATTTGCTCAGCAGGGGCACCTTTTGTGTTGAACTTCAGCCCAAGGTAATCCTTACCACATTGCGAAGTGTATCGGTGAGAGGTGGCGCAAATAAAGAAATGTAACCAGTTTACGATATGTGCAGCCAATAGAATGTATACGAGTCGTCAATTATCGTTAGGCCGGTCGAGACTACCTCTGCAGCTTCCCTTGCATTGAGTTAGTACCTAGAAAAGACTAGCCATCGGAAACGTAGTTGTGACCATCATGTGGTTGTCAAATAGTCACGGTGATTTTACGGCTGATGCAGTCTTCCAAACTTCCCCGGCCACTCTAGCGATGATCATCGTGTCCGTGCCTGCCCAACCGGACTTTGTAGGCGTAGGTCTATGGATGGTGACCAGAACTCTGTTGTCTCCGCAGTCACTTTGTAGTCTACAGATTATCCTTCTTGGTCTTTTCTCGGATCTCTATGGATCTCCTTCGCAGCGATGTGTCTTCGCCATCTCTCAATGGGGAAGCTTATGACAAGGTGTTTCATCAACCTCCTATCTAGCAAGACTCCACGACATTATGACATACCGTTGGTGGGATGGACTTTCCTTTGTTATTAGCCGAGCCAATCAGGAATATTCTAGTCTTCTCAGCTCTTACACTTGTGCTTCTAGTCTACTTTCACGCTGGGAATGGACCCACGGCGCCATCTTTTCTCAGTTAATCGGTCATATGCGGTTATACATCATGACTTATTTTCGGTTGAACTGCGTCTCAGCTCCTGACCTGCCCGATATCCCGGCTCGGGACTTCCTCGATTTGACCAGTCCACACCACGAAAGTTTAATAGCTGACCTGATATCTGTCAATCACTTTCAGACGATTGGGTCGACTTTCCCTCTAAGAGGCATCTTCCGAAAATGACTTTCAGTTACAAGATCAATCATAGGCGGTGCACACCTAAGGACTGTAAAGAGTCCGCCTTCGCAAGGCCGCCGTCAAAATGTTGCCGGCTCTGCTCACAAGTGACGACTGACAAGGTCGATCTCTCCGCGGCCTTGAGAATAATACTCACCTCCTGCAGCCATAGAAAAAACACTTTTTGATAACGAGTCAGGAGGCTTTTTTCATTTATGTACATGGTCTGCACCCAATGCACAAGTCTGAAATTCCAGCTCTCTCATTTGTACTCGTTTCGAACTCCAGTTGTCTAGGTTCTTTCGAAGTCTGATCAGCCGGTTTCCATGTAGAAGCCATGAGGTTTACCCATCTATTATAGGCTCGACTGGAAGTTTGTGTGTCATCCCTCCCTTCCACTTCTTTGAACTCATTGGATATCTGACTGGTCCTATTTCGATCGCTGGTGTTGCATGATTTCTGATTCAGGATGTGTCCCTGACATTCTACATCTATCTAGTCAATTGAAACGCCAGCTGTGATGTCTGATTACCCAGTCAAATGTAAGCTTTGTGATACGCCCAACTTTTAATCGAACGTCTCCTGTCATGAAATTATGGGGATTTCAACATGTGTTCTTCAGGTTAGGTGACTTGTACTCTGTTTAGCGTTGGAAACTCAAGCCTGCTACGCGTTGACCTGTCTGGATACAACGTGTTTTTAACACGTGTACGTACACCATCGATTACGATGCGTTATCCTCTGGCATCTGAAGTATCCGACAAGCAACTCACTCCTTCAAATTGGACAAATAAGATGCGAAATGAGTAACTTCAATGACTTGCAAGGACTAAGATTCAGGTTGAAGCCTTGTATCGGACAAACATAAATATATTGCCAACTTATCGAGAGTCTAAACACTAACTATACTACGCAAGGTCAAACCTTGGCCCGAAGAAAGTTCAACAAGGCACTGGATCAAAATTCAAGTTTCTCCAATCCCACCTTCTGTGTTACACGCTGATCCTGTCCCTCTTCTTCAAGAAGAGGCGCCCTAGGTCCATTTGAATCCAAAAAGTAAGGAGAGCATGACTAAAGCGATGCTCATCTGGATCCAGGGCGGCGTAAGTTATTTGCATTTGGGACAGTCCACCCGATGAGCAAAGTCATTAACAGAGTTATATTCGTCAAGAATCGTCGATAAGGTCATTGTCTCCATCGATGGAGACATCCTGGTTCGTTTTCGAGTTCTGTGAAGGTGAGGGGCCACCGATCCGTGATCTGTGACATCCGAGAAGGAAGAGGAAATGGTGTGTCCAGAAAATCTGAAGGAGATAGATTGACTCCATCAACAAAGAACGCGATGTTTGTGCGGGGAGAAAACGTGGCTTTGAGAGCCTTTGAAATGTTTGTGCTGTAAGAAAAAATAAGAGTTTGTAATGTAATGTATTCGCCTGGAATTCGGGTTCTTCAAATACTGGGACGGAAATATCATCGATCAACGAGGCTAACATGTGATCCGTATGATAGAACGTGCTCGACACTGCTCTCGGCTCAATAATTGTCTCCGTACACCATCCTGCAGCCTCGAACCACAGGCTCGTCTGCTTACAAGTGGGGAAAAGCGGATTCAATTGCGCACGGCGCTGTCCGGCTGATCCCAGGAACACGGTATTCGATTAACCGCCATCGATAAAAAATTCCAAATCCTGCCCAAGCTCGAGAGATTGGACAACAAATATGATGTAGCAGAAGGAAAAATGAGGAACCTTGAATCAAGTCGATGGAGTGAGAAATGCAAGTCCAGAAAATAATGAAGCAGAAGACGCGAGGAATGAGCGAACAAGATTGATCAGTAGCCATTTTCAGATGGAGAGGGGCTAGAAGCCTCTGATTGAGAATCGCGTCCTCTGCTCGATTTGTTCGACACTGCTTTAAAGCCCTCGGGCGCTGGTGACAGAGGCTTGCTGTCAAACATGCTCGGCGACGGCGTCTGGGCTGACCCGAGGGATATTTTCTCGTTTATTGCACGAAGCCTTGTCATTTCTGAATCGAGCTCGTTCAAACGAGCCTGGAGTTCTCGGTTAATCTTTTCCAAGGCGACGATATGATTAGTGGCTAAGAAATGTACTAGTTAGGGGTTGTGAGCCTTTAATAGATGATTGTAACAGACCTCGTTCTAACAGAGAGACTTTGGAACTCTTTTGATTGGAGACGGGCAGCACATCCTTCAGTTTCGCATAACCATCTCTGAGCTCATCGCGGCGCCGCTGTTCGGCTTCGATTCGTTGCCTACGGGTGGCTTCCTTGCGCGTGTTAGCCAAGTTTTCAACGTAAGAGGCACCCATATCGTTATCGTCGTCTGAATCTCGTGAACGACTGCGTCTACGTCCAGATGAACTGGTTGGTGAGGGAGTGGGGTTGTATCGAACGGTACGATGTACGAGACTGTTTGCTCGTGAGGGCACGGGGGAATTAGCACAGCTGCTGTTTGAGTGGTAGTGAATTCCGTCCGCCGATGTGTCTGATCCGGAAAGAGGGGGAGACAAAGGGTCGTACATATCAGGGGATGGCGGAGGGGGTGAAGTAGAAAGAGGAAGGGAACCATGAGGCGGCGAAGACGTGCCATACACGGGGTTTGCATATTGATGGGGTGCAATTAGTGAAAGATTGTGGTACTGCATCTGGCCCTGGTGGTGTTGGAGCTCGAGCTGGTTGCCTAGGGAAATGAAAAAAGATTATCAGATGGGCACGAGTATCGACCAGACGGTACACACGCGTTGCGTTCACTTGATAGTTTGGGATTTGCTGGGTCCCATAGCCGACGTTGAACGAAGGATCCTGTTCTCCGTAGAAGTAACTGGTGGTGTTCATGGCAGTGTGATTGTCTGGGATATGTTGCTGATGGTCCATGAAACAGATGGAGGCTGCCGTGCTGGGTCGTGGGTGGTCGTTTGCAGTGATTCGTGACTTGCAGGTATCGTTCAACGTTCCGAGGGTCGTGAAGGAGAAAAGAATAGAAGAACTCGGGGAAAAAAAGGCAAGAAACAATGGCAATGTTGCCAACAATGAGATGAGGAGAGAAGAAGAAGAACCAAAAAACTGCGCCACCAATCCTTGTTTGGCTACCAATTCTTGACTTTGTACACGATACACAATGGCCCTTTTGCTTCAAAAAAAGCCATCCACGTTGATCCCATGTTTTCTTGGCTTTATCGATCTAGTTCGGACGCTCGTCTCTGCCGGCGTCGGCCCGTCCACTTTCGTTGATAGAACATATCCTGCTGTAATTCATACATAAATTACCATACTTGGTCAGAGTACATGATCACGCGGAGAAGGGTATAATTACGATTCCGCAGCACTTGCGAGACCTTGCATGTGTCTACACAGTTACCAACATATCGCAAGGGCTAGATAAAAAGACGCTATTGTCAACCTCAACAAATCAGCAAAATCCTCAATATCACAGTATCCTGTGTCTTTATACTTGCAATACAGATGCGACCTGAATTTTGACAGGAATGCTCACTGTAAGTCATGTCACCTTCGCAATCAAGATTGCATATGAATGCACGATCCATCCCTGGTGGGTCAAGTCACCAACACAAGTCCAAGGAACATCTTGGAGTCTTGAGTGGGCTTGACGAGTATGAATGAAGCAAGGTCCACCCGGACTCGGATGCCTCGATTCGGACTCGACCAGTACAGACACAAGAATTCTCATTCAACACGTGGCTTTTATGTCAGCCCATGCAGGAAAATCATTGCGGGAGGAAGTCAAGCATCTTGCAATATCAAAGATCGATACATGCTGTCAAAATGACGTCGAGACATAAGTACCAGCGATACAGCATCAGGGTAAATATACACAGCATCCCAATAACCACAGAAATGGTTAATATTCGAGAGTGTAGGCGCGTCGAACACTTGCCAAAAAGTTGAACATTGAATTGCCTGCCAATCTTTTTGACAGGGATAATGAATGTTCCCTAATTAGGCACCGAACTCTCACCCTCACACACTCAACAACCTGAGATCGTCGTTCGTTTGTGGGTGCAGGCCCGGGCTGTTTTTCACTAACTGTCTGCGGGTTTCCGCTAATCGATTCTTCGGTCGTACATACTCACATTTCACCCTACCCAACTAATTTCGTTTTGACATGCATACTGTAACTTTTTAAACTTGGTGCGCTCTCTAATTGACAGCTGTTTTCAAATTTCAGAGTGTACTTATGCAATCGTCATAGGACGGCCTATCATTGACTCTTAACGCTCTCAGACAGCGACTTTCCGCGCTCCCTGGTCTCCTTTGGGCCAATCTGATTTTATCAACATCATGACGTCCAGCGCTCACGCTGCTGACACTAATACCAACTCCTCAACGTCAACCGTCAGTCCAACATATCTACCATCAGCATCTTCAGCAACCGCAATATCACCAACATGGGCTCCACCAAAATCACCTTTGTCACCTCACCGTCTCGCGAAACTCGCAAACGCACTTGGAGTGTCGACGCCCATGCCAGCAATTCATCGATCTATGTCCTTCCAGCCTCGTTCATTCTTGGAACCGCCGACTATTTCTGAAGCATTCCGACGGTCTCCAACGCCGTCTAATGCCTGTTCATACACACCAACAGTTTCAAAATACCTTCTTCATGTAATTCCACCTCTGCACCTTTCTCACGATACCGACAACGATACCGATATGACTCCCCCTCCTTCCAGCGCATCAGGATACCACACCCAATTTCGAAGAGGAATTCTAGTCCCTATTCATTCGAACCTGCAATCGCAACTGAACGCGATTGCAAAGGAATATGCCCTTCCGAGCACAGCTGGCATGATTCTGTACCTCGTGTCCTCTGCCAAGAAATCTCAGTCAAGCGTGATGCCTGGAGTTTCTCCCGATGAATTTCATGAACCCGGTCCGCGACTATCAGAAGATATCTGGAGACGTCTATGGACGCGTGTGTTAGCATCAGAACAACGGGATGACATTCTTATGCCTCCTCCGCTGAGGAGCCCTCTCGGAATGTCTCTAGGAACACAATCAACCCCTTATCTCCCTCAGGAATCGAGTCATCAACCGCTTCGTCCTTTCTTGTCTTCTGGTTCAGCAACCCCCCCAAATCTTTCGTCTCCCCATTTTCCTACATCTCCTACGACCCCATCAACAATTTCCGACCTCCGTTCAAATACTAGATCTGTTCCTCCATCTGATTCCTCAGCGACTGATTCAGAGACTCGAGCAACTTCGTTGGGTGTATCATCGATCAACAAGGACCCTGACACCTATGTGAATTCGCTAGACCTTCCAGGATTGACATCTCCATCCATCATCCCCATCCTCGCTCAAGTTGAATTCGATATTGACCTTAGAAAGGCAACATGGTATGAGCCATGGCTCCGCAGGCGGAGGTTGAACCATGCTAAACGTGCAGAGAGCCGTAACGGGAGACAAGCAGTCCAGGGAGACACAGAGGCCAACTCGCATGGCCCGCATGCGCATGATGAGCATCCTAGGCATATAGGTCTTCTCACTGGGAACAAGGAAGCTCAGAGTACAATTTCTTTGGCTCTGCCTTTAGCGGAGGCAGCAGAAGGAGGCTTGACCACGGAAAACGCCACAGTGCTAGTTCCTGCACCGACTTCAGAAGGGTATCAGCAACTGGATGAGCAAGAAGATGATGGTGATGGTGATGGTGAATGGTCGGACGATTCTTCCGATGACGAGCTCGAGTCTACGGCGCGTGTCGCTACTCTAACCCTCGATAATCATAAAGATGCCCTTGAAGACGTTTTCGGTACAGACGCAGAGACCTGGGCTGAAATGAGGAGCTCCTCTCTCCACAAGCCAAAGAGTCAAACCAATCCCAATATCGTTGATCTTGCTCTTAACGCCGCAGACCTCACCGCGTTACCTAGCCCTACCGAGTCCGAATTTGAAAAGCTCGGGAATGAGGAAAATGAAGTTCAGATGTTGCTGGACCAAATGGCGCGGTCAACCCTGTCTGTTTCTATACCGACGTCGCCCATAACAGGCAACAAAAAGCATGTACCTCCGCCGCTAAACCTTGTCGCCAACCCATCAGCTCAGGACTTGACCATACCCATTGAATCCATCCCTTCCAGCGCTAGCAGTTCTGGCTTGGCATATTTAGACGATGACGAGGTGTCACCTGCAGAGGAACAAGAGAGAGATTTTGAAAAGGACTATACAAGAGTGAAGAGCCCCGCAGAATCAATCAAGAGGGAAGGTGCAGTGTTTGACGATTTTCGCTTTGGTTTGGACCTCACAGAGGATGTGAGTGACATTTTTTTATTGCTTTCGACATTCGTTTTGAATTGGCTTCTGAACAGTATGACGAGAGTGACCCTAATGATAGACGACACAGCCAACTTCTAATGATGGCTCAACTCGATGAGATCGAACGGACGATGGCCCAGCTGTCGCCCCGCATCCTACAGGATGATTTAGCAGATGAGCAATGCAAAAATTTATCCCTGTCACCGACCAACTCGATGACGACCTCGTCTGGTAAGCTAAACGCGGACTTCTATCCTCCTTCTCCTAGGCTTCCCCAGAATCCGGAGGTTCCGTGCGTACATGCCAACTCAGCTTCTTATCTAATTTGACGAGATATCTCGCAGTGATTCACCTCTGTCCAATCCGCAAACACCCTGGCCATCGATGCCTTTTGCCTCAATCCAAAACGCACCTTCCCCTCATCGAGATGACGTTACGCTATCTCCCCCTCGCCTAGCTGTGAATGGTGTTACGGCTTCTGCGCCTAGATCGTTTGTACCAAACTCCTCTGGCAAAATCTCTGAAGAGACTGAATTGCGGAAGCGTGAACTTGACGAGCAACAGAATTATCATCGACGGCCTATCCCCTCAAAACTATCTATTGACGCAAATTCCGAGCCTATCATTCCTCTGTCACCTGATCCGTTTGGGAGGTTTGCGTCAACTCCACCACCTCCCCCTGGGGAACAACAAAGTTCTGCATATTGGGAGAAGGATGCCATGCCAGACATCTCAAATATCTCTGCCGTAGATATCCCTCCACCTATTGATAGTCCTGATGGCAGAAAACGCAGCAGTTCTTCAGCTACCAGCCGTTTTTCCGTTGACTCAATCACGGGCATTGAGGCGCACTCAAAGCTAAACCGGTCCACCTTGATGAGTGTTAATACGATTAAGAAGCTGTGGAAGAAAAATACCAAGAATACTTTACCTAAGCTACCACCGATCCCATCCAGCTCCCCAACTACTGCTGTACCTCCTGTGCCTGTTCAAGCATTGCCAGGCAAGTCAGATGAACCTCCGAAGGATTCCAGATCCGGAAGACTCTCACCACAACTTCCATCTCGTCCGTCGCAAGGCATGGCTCCACCACCTGTACCTCAGGTCCCTCCGCAGCAGCTCTTGGTGCCAGTTATGGCCCAACAACTCAGGACAGTCTCCGAATCACAATCATCATCAGAACCATTACAATCATCCAAGCTGCCACCCCAACACTTGCCACCCCCGGTTCCTCCTAAATCACAATCGCCGATGTCTCATTTTAAACACCTGCCACACCCTTCCTCCAAACAGCGACCTCCTACACCTTATTCTTTGCAACAGTCTCAAGACTATGTGTCCCCTCAGCAGCAAGTGGCGGTATCTCAGCAATTGTCTGTTCGACCTCTCTTCAATGGCACGAGTATGAACCCGCAACCTATTGTGGTTACCAAAATGCGTCCAGGAAGGAGTAACTCCTCACTAGATCATTTCAAATTTGATCAGGAAACTCCGTACCCTATCACTACCCGCCGAACACGAGCGAACAGTCGACCACAATCACCTCCTATTCCCTCGCCTAGTCTTCAAACAGTATATCCTTCCCCTCCCACATCGACCTCGGCGAACGGAAATTTCTCGCCTGTGCCACTACAAGAAAGGGTTTCTGTCCGAAAATCCATCCTGAAAAGTCGGAAATCATCTTCAATATCATCCATTATGTCCACGCAACTAGTGGGTGTACCTGAACCGCGGACAACTACTGAACAGTTGAATAGCAATGGAGTTCGTTCCCGGCGTCCCAGCATTATCAGCGTCGGCTCGTCGCGACATTCAGTGACTTCTCCACCACCAGATATTCCACCAAGTCCACAGATTCCGCAGCAGTTCATTGCAAGAAATGACAAGCGACTCTCCATACGTTCCAAGCTCACGAACTTATCTATAGATTCTTCACAATCCGTACCCCAACCTAGCAGTAAGCTAAGTGCTGGGTCAATTTCTCGGCGGTCCATGGCATCGTCACGCTCTTCACAGGAGAGTCGTCCCAGTTTTGACACGTCGCAGTTCGAAATGGTGTCACCTAAGATGAGTCCGGCATCAAACTACCATAGACTGAATCACTCGATGGATGGATAGCTCAATGAAGGGATGCTAGATATTCACGATTTCACGCGTGCTTTATTTCGCCTTGGCCATTTCTCTTCCAGTGCCGTCTTCTCTCTTGCATATATAATTGTTAATTTGTAATCTTATTTCTTTTTCCAAATGAAGTTGCTTTGAATGTCGAGATGATCGTCCTGTTGGAAATAGATATAACTTCATAGTTGTGATCTAGACGCAACCTGTTCGGGGCTACATGACCAGCAGAACACTACTTTCACTGGGATTGTCATGAAGAGGTAACCTAACCAATGACATCGCCAATAAATCATTCACAGATGAATACACATTGATTCGATAAAGTGCCCGCACTCGATAACCTGAACTTGCAGCTAACGAAGGGTATACGAAGAACCAGCTTCCAAAAAGGAATAAGGTAATCAATGACCGAACAATCGGAAGACAAGGTAGAGGAAAGATCCTATAAAACGAATAGCAGATAGTCCAGCACTGACAGGATGTCCGATCAGTCAAGATACACCAAGAACACAAAGAATTAACGTACAATGCCCAAAATAAGAATGTCAAGTAAGGGTTGAAGGCAGTGCCATTGGCGGCTTCAACATGCTTGGCAGCCCAATCAGCGAACGCAGTAGAAGTGAATACAAGGATCAAGATCCTAGCCATGAGGTGAGAAATAGTTGGCGGTGAGATCACAGATGACACCTACATGTTCGAACCAACCCAAGCAAGCACGACATTGGTTCTACTGTTTCGGTCATGATCAGCTTGCTTAGTAGCAGCGTCACGGCTCTCCTTTTCGGGGGGAGGCTTGATCTTGAGCGAATTACGCGCGGCAACCCACAATTGATCCACGTCTTCACGCGCGGTAGGGAGCTCAACCTCTAGCATTTCTTTCCCATCTTCATTCTTGACTTTCTTTGCGCCTCCAAGATCTTTTGCAGCGCCATTGTCACCCTTGGTTCCCCAAGTAACATCGTGCAAGTTGCACATAGCGTACATCATCAAGATGTTGACGTAGGAGGGGAGCAAGAACATATACTGTGCGAAACTTGTGAACATGTGCCAGGGTTCAAAATGCATGAATGAGCTGATGAAATAGAGACCATAGGTAGCGAGAAGCGCAATCACAATGTCCTGGAGAGTTTTATTCTGTTGGACGAGTCTGGCAAGACGATGAGCGGTGTGAATTACGACATGAAAGGAAGGACATACTCTCCAATATTCTTCCATCCAGCAGCATCATGAGGGACCGCGAGGTAAACAGTATATCCCGCACACCACATTGTGATGATGTTACATAGACCGAATAGGATGATAGCTGTGAGGTATGACCATCGAGAACCCTGGTACACATTCAGAGGATGTGCGCTTGCTGTAATGATATTCTTACCTGAGGTCGATTGCCGAGAGAGCAGACGAGAACAACGAAAAGGAGACAGATGTACAGGTCACGGAAGATGTCAAACACATATGCCCCAGCGCCCTTACTAAGGAAATTGAATGCATTGTTATGCCCAGGTTGTGTTGCCGAGTTTACGAGCTGTAGAGATGACGCCTGAATGGTTGTTCATCTCGGAAGACCATAACAAACACTGACGAAGAAAAAGGCCAAGTAAAAATTGGCAAGCGACGTCCATGTGAATAGGAGTTGGACGGCATTGTAGATGAATTCAATCTGACGGTAATTCAAGTACACTTGATTGAAAGAACAGATAAATAAACAGACCTGAAGAACGATCTTACGGAAAAAGTTTTGTCCAGACGTCCAGATCCTGAAGAAAAACACCGTTGCGTGAATAGACGCGAACAAAGAGCCATTCAACCATCTCCGACGCTGAGAAATGAACTCGGGAACCTGCGGTAAGATGAAAGAAACAAGTTCACCACAAAAGCTCGGAAATGAAAAGGAAGCGTACTGTGGCAGGGACGTCAGTGGCTGCTTTGGCACTTTTGACGTATTTCAAACTGAAACGAGTAATGTCAGGGGAAAGGAGATTCACAAGTTTCCAAAGGATATACACACGTCCAACTCTCCTTCTTTTTCGTAACGATCTCAAAACACAGGATCCGATCTTCCGCGAGATACATGTTTCTCTGGTAATTTTATACTCGTGAGACGACAATGAGTCTAAAAGCTGTACGATTTACCTCTGTATTGCGATGGATCAACCAGGTTAAAACTATGTCTGTCCAAAGATGAAGATAACCTACCAAAGATACTGGCGCCGCTGGATCCACCGTGCATAGTCTCACCCTTGAAGTAAGAGGCAAGAGGACCCTTGCCATTTGGTCCATTCAATAAAGCTTTGTACCTGTAAGCACTAAAGGCGCCAGGAAGAACACTGATATAACCGAACACGCTCTGTAAAATATGAGACAGAGATTACGTACGGATTCAAACCTTATCAAGATTTACTAACCTCCAAAGGTTTGTCGAGGATGTTTGACATCTTATACTGGTAATAAAGTTAGAAGCTATAACTATAACGTTTTCAATAAGGCTACCTCAAAGTTCTGGGACGCAGCTAGTGGATTAGTAAGGAGAAGGCTGCAGCCTCTGCCCGTGTCGACACAAATTCTGATGGCAGAAGCTCAGCAACACGCAAGATGGGCAAGGTGACAACGATGCTTACTCGCCGCAGGCTCCACCAACGCCAGAATGCTTGTCAAAGCCTACAGATTATTAGATATTTAGAGAATAAAAGGAAGACAAGGAAAAAAAGCTGACATTTCCATAGTTCATAGATTGAAGTACCAGTAGGCTTTGTACCCACATCCAAAAGAACACAGACTATACGAAATGGATGAGTATTATGTTCAATGACACGTCGAAAAGACTCACCATTGGGCTTGATGAGAGGACCAAAAGCGTTGAAGAACCAACGGTGACTGTTAAGCTTCTTCTTGTTTTGCTCCTTAAGGCAGAACAAGATTTGAACGGGACAAGACCCTTCTCCAACTTCACCTGTATCAGTCACGATGACACTGGACGTGTATCTGAAAGTTGATGACGTTAGATATATGTCAACTTGATGAGGTGGAATACCGACTCGAAGATATGAGCCGTTACATCTTTGCCTCCAACAGAGTCTTTAGCGATACCGTCTTGGTAACAACCCATCTATCAGTATCAAGATGAACACGCAGAAATCAGAAAGCTGGTGGAAAATTTGCTCACGAGACTGAGGACTTGTAGAGTTCGCTTGTTGATCTTGTTCCTACCATCTGAGACAACACAAACAACGACTTTCTTCCAACCTTCTGGTCCCCAGGTCTTCGACCTAGTCCTGCTGCACAGATGTGCTATGTTTTTAATGACACTGCGAAGTTTTCATTGAGATCGAGGCTTCCACAAATAGTTAAACTCACGCGTTCATGGTCCGGACAAATAACACCTCGTCTTCGTTGTACATAGTCATAACAATGAAAAGTTCCGTATGACGGCCCATCAAGTATGGACGGAGGGTATGGCGCGACGACATATAGTCGTCTGGGTCACAGGTGGCAGCGGTATACCTCATCTTTGACATTTCTTCAACATCCTGTTTGCCTTTAGGCACAATGTTGGAAGGTACTGGTACGTCGAGCACCAGATTTCCATGAACAAGTGCAACTTGTCGGACGGACCTCCGTCGCATCATCTTCTCCCGCATGACGTTGTACCCACTGTCCATACCATACATCCCTTGATGTTGCGGGGGATAGTTCTGAGGCGATGGCATTGGGGGCACCGGGGGTGCATCGTACTTCTCGTATGAAGGCATGAGGTGTACCTGAGACCCCGCATGACTCTGGTATGATCTGACGGACTTGCTATCCCAGTTCGCTTGTCCGTCATATGACAGCTGGTCATGCTGCTGAGCCGGTGGATAGTCATTTGCTGCGTACGAGTAACTATTGTCGGTTTGCTGATAGTATGGATCGTTCTGACGGTGCGCCATGACGGTTGGACTCCTAAGCGGTACAAAATGAGAGTTGGTAGAGAATGGACGGCCTATCAGAAATTGCAGTGGCCTAGAGTGAGCGGATGGGTTGCCAAGAGCAAAAGATGGAGATCCTTGGTTAGTGACCGGAAGACAACTTCAAAACAACATGATCACATATATTTTCCACATCAGGAAACTCTTGATGATTTGCATCTGATCGGTTGACTCAATACCCGTGTATCTATTGAAATAAGTTTTAAATCTTCCTTAACCTCTGCGTTTACGACATAAAGGACTACATGTTACCTATTGAGGCTTGTTCACTTTCATGTATCAGAGAGACGTAGGCTATGCTAATACAGCCCACCCATGTGACATATATGTGTTATTATTATGCATGTACAAAACCATTCCTAAATCCTAAAATGACAGTTCTCTGGCGTAATATAGTTGGTTTAATTGGTCTCAATTTTGTAGAAATGAAATGAGCCACTTGGGTCCTTTCATGGAGCCACCATCTTAACCTGATGCAGGCACGAAAGACCTTGGACAGCACCATTGAATGTTGTTGCTACTGATGGAGAGCAGGCAAGGGTTCGTAACCTGAGCTTGGTATGCCCTGACCATTATTCTGTAGGATGCCCTTGCAGACCTCAGAGAGGAAGACGTAACACGAGTATCAGGGTGTCAGAGCACTACAACCCACAATAGACTTTGTATGATCCGACTAGGAGAACGGAGAAAAGGGTGCGGCAGACGACATCGAAGGGTCACGCAAATTGCGACACTGGAAGTACAGGAACACATGGACATGAAAAAAATCAATCTTCTCGCCGGGCAGGCAGTCCGGCAGTAAGCGCACACGTTTTGTGGTGTTTCGGAACTACGGAGCGGCCTCAAGGCCAGAGGGCGACAAGGACTGATATGATGCGTTGTCGGGGGTGGATTGATGTATTCTAATAGGGAAATATGAGAGAAAAGGTCTTCTGATTACGGTATGATGGTCAAAGCAGGAACAGGGGGCGGGTAAGCAGAAGGCCAACAACCCAGCAAGCCGAGTTGACAATGAAGGGCTCTGCAAGGCTGAAGTGATTCATCGATGCAATTGAGACTCCGCTGCACAGCTTATTTGTTCTCTCTTGTGGTTGCTTCAGCCCACCATCTCCAAGCCCCTCGACTTTGTCCTCTCTCTCTCAACTCTCTCCTTGTCCTTTTATCTTCTTCTCTGTGAGTACTGTACCCCTTCTTCCTTCCTTTGTCTTCAAAGCAACGGCGGCGAGGTTACCGCTTAGTCACCGCACGACAAGGTCAACAAACAGGCGTGGCGTCTATCGAAATTTCTCATATATGGTTCCTGGTTGTTTGCCTTCGGGCAGCCATATCGATAACAGTTGCCTTGCATACCGCCTGCCTTCTGTCAGTCGCCGGGAGGTGGCCACGTTATCTGCATTGACCAGTGCCTGATCCACACGCCCTTACCCCTCAGCCCCTAGAAAACCCCGTTGCTCTTCTTCTCGTCCATACTCTCCCCCATTTTACTACGAAACTCATTCGTTCTTCCCTAGATTCCTTACTATCACAATCAAAGCATATGGCAGACTCCTCTTCTCATAGACTCGACCTTCGGGTCGGTGGCAAATACAGGTTGGGCAAGAAGATAGGCTCTGGCTCTTTTGGTGTGCAAGCAACTCCCTCTTGTTCCCTCTCATACTTATGGACCTCCGTGCAGGTGACATCTACCTGGGAATCAATATCATCTCAGGCGAAGAAGTTGCTATCAAGCTTGAATCTGTCAAAGCCAAACATCCTCAACTCGAGTATGAATCCAAGGTCTATAAGACACTTGCAGGCGGTGTCGGTGTTCCTTTCGTTCGGTGGTTCGGCACTGAATGTGATTACAATGCTATGGTCCTTGATCTACTTGGACCTTCCCTTGAAGACTTGTTCAATTTTTGCAACCGCAAGTTCAGCTTAAAGACGGTCCTCCTCCTTGCGGATCAATTGGTGAGTCATTCTATGCGGTGATGCAATATACAGAGCTGTGGATGGCTGACATCTGTCCAGATCTCTCGTATTGAATACATCCACTCTCGCAACTTCATCCACCGTGATATCAAACCCGACAATTTCTTGATGGGAATCGGCAAGCGTGGAAACCAAGTAAATGTCATTGACTTTGGTTTGGCGAAGAAGTTCCGCGACCCAAAGACCCACCTTCACATCCCCTACAGGGAGAACAAGAATTTGACCGGTACTGCTCGCTACACTTCAATAAATACCCACCTGGGTGTTGAGCAGGCTCGTCGTGATGACTTGGAGTCTCTTGCTTACGTCTTGATGTACTTCCTCCGGGGTTCCCTTCCATGGCAGGGACTCAAGGCCGCTACAAAGAAGCAGAAATATGACCGCATCATGGAAAAGAAGATGACTACCCCTACTGATCTACTTTGCCGTGGTTTCCCCAACGAGTTCGGCATCTTCCTGAACTACACCCGCGCTCTTCGCTTTGACGACAAACCAGATTACTCCTATCTCCGAAAGCTTTTCCGCGACCTTTTTGTTCGTGAGGGCTACCAGTACGACTACGTCTTTGACTGGAGTGTTCAGCGTAACGCTCAGGACGAGACCAAGCCTTCTGCCAGACGCAAGGTCCTCCCAGAGGAGGAAGATCATCGTGCAAGCGACAGAATGTATGTGCATTGATATTTATTTATATATGATGAATACTCATGGCATGTTTCCTAGGCTTCGCTCGCACACCCGTCAAGCTCAGCAGGCTACCCCTGGTCCTGTCAGCGGTCAACAACAGCGCGCTGGACGTGGCCGCGATGCCGATCTTTGGTAAACTAGCTCCGACGGTCCTTTTCCCGGTTGTGCGCTTCAGGTGCGGTCCAGTGATGTGGTTGTGGACGGTAGCTGCGGAGGTGTTTCGCTTGGTCTTAGGTGCTGTTTGATGTTCTTCCGTGGGCAAGCTGTACGCGCAGATAGCTGCGAAGATGTTGGGGAGTGTGGTAAAGTCGGAACTTGGTTGGGGCACGTCCGGTTCGCCGGTCCTCAATGACGCGCTCTCGGCTTCCACTCGTTATATTTCTACACCCGACATGTCCTCGTCGTGCGCTCGACGCTAGTTTCCCCCAACCCATGGGCGATATCATTACAACAAGGCTTGCTTGTGCCCTCGATTCCTTTTATACGGACGCTTTTTTCTTTTCAAGCCATATCTACCTCTCTGTAAGGGGAGAATTGATGTGGCTGCTTCTATCCATCCCTCCCTTGTGTTGTTACTGTGATTCCATGTCCTATGTTTGCGCCCGTAAATATCCCACTCTTATCGTGCGGATCCATCACCTCTCCAGCCTTTCTCGAGATTCATGACTCTTACTCCTTTTATAACGCCATTTATCTGAACCTACAATCACTCCTTCCTTACCCATTCCTCCAATGACTACATTCATCCCATACTTTTCTTTCTACCTCGTATCATGTTGTCCTCTCATCCCCACCTCTTCCAGGATGCCTTTTCAGTGGGATCCCGTTGAGGGCGAGTGGAATGGGAGAGGGCGTTGCGTCTGGTTTTGCGGCAATTTGGAGTGGTTGAGAAATTCACGGCGGGTTTTGTTAAAAGGCTCTTGCGCGGCACCATACGAGCACGATATTGTGAACCTTTCTGGTACTCTACCCACTTTTCCACTTCACTGGTTGCTTATCAGACGCGTCTATCGTTTTCATGCCATCGTGTATACAATGAAATATAACTTGTTACGTATCTTCACATGAAGTTGTAGCCAAACACGGTAGCGACCAAACAAACATTACACGTCCACAAATCCTTGGTCAACGCATAGTGACGAAGCTCGCTCAACAATGGCTTCTTTCGCCATGGTCCTTCCCTCCAAGAAGGAAGAGGAGAGCGGCCTGAGCTCGTACTACAATAACAAGACCACTATCATCCAGGAGGCCCGCGTCTTCAATGAATCACCTATTAGCCCCCGCAAGTGCAGATTACTCCTCACGCGGATTGTGTACCTTCTTTGCGTGGGCGAGACGTTGACATCGCAGGAAGCCACTTCGCTGTTCTTTGGGACCACGAAACTCTTTCAACATAAAGATGTACGTCCCTACCCAATCTACAAAGTTCAACAGAAATTAATGCCGGTCACAGAGCGCACTGCGTCAGGCCGTGTACATGGCTATCAAGGAACTTGCGGAGTCGGCGGAGGATGTCATTATGGTTACGAGCAGTATCATGAAGGATATGCAGCCCAACTCTGAGGTCATCTACCGTTCAAACGCTATCCGAGCCCTCAGTCGCATTATCGATGTATGTAGCGTCATACTTGAATATTATATCACGCTGATCCGCAAAGCATTAGCCGTCAATGGCGCAGGGTATTGAGCGTTTCTTCAAGGCTGCTATCGTCGACCGCAACCCGAATGTTGCTTCCGCCGCACTCGTCTCTGCATATCATCTCTTTCCTTTCGCCAAAGATGTTGTCAAACGTTGGGCAAATGAGACGCAGGAAGCTATCAACACTAAATCCTCCCCTTCGTTCTATGACTCAACTATCGGCACTGGCGGTGGTGGAATCCTTGGATTTGGCGCGGCACCACAACCTACGACTCAAAACACGATAATCACGTCGAGTTATTGCGTCCAATATCATGCTATCGGTCTGCTATACGTCATTCGGCAACAAGACCGGATGGCTGTCACGAAGATGATTCAGCAATACTCGGTTGGAAAGTCCGGTGCAGGATCGATACTAAAGAACCCCATGGCAATCTGCATGTTGATACGATATACGGCAAAGGTGATGGAGGAAGATCCAAAGTGAGTGTTAGTGACAATAAGGCAAGGAACCGACACTCATTCATTTGCCAGTCTTCAACGCCCGATGTTAGAGTTCATTGACGGCTGGCTGAGGCATAAGAGCGACATGGTCAACTATGAAGCTGCACGTGTCATCTGCGAATTGAAGAACGTTAGCCCCCAGCAACTGTCAAAAGCCATCTCAGGTAAGTACTTCAACAAGTGTTCCAGACCCTTTGCGTCTCACAATTCCCAAATAGTCCTTCAACTTTTCCTATCGTCACCCAAGCCTGTCCTGAAATTTGCTGCCACACGTACCCTCGCCGCTCTCGCTCTCACACAACCTGCAGCTGTCGCTACCTGTAACGTCGACTTGGAAGCTCTGATTGCTGATTCTAACAGGAGTGTTGCTACCTACGCAATCACCACACTGCTCAAGGTTAGCCCGTTTCTTCTAACTCTATTGTTTTTACTTATCGATATCTTTAAGACTGGCAATGAGGCCTCAGTTGATCGTCTCATGAAGCAAATCACCGGTTTCATGGCTGAAATTACGGATGAATTCAAGGTCATCATTGTGGAAGCTATTCGTTCTCTCTGCTTGAAGTTCCCAGCGAAACATGCGTCTATGCTCACATTTCTCTCTGGTGTCCTTCGTGATGAGGGAGGCTACGATTTCAAACGCGCAGTGGTTGAGGCGATGTTCGACATGGTCAAGTTTATCGTCGATGCGAAGGAGCAGGCCTTGTCCCATCTATGCGAATTCATTGAGGATTGCGAGTTCACCAAGCTTTCTGTTCGCATCCTCCATCTTCTTGGATTGGAAGGTCCTAAATCACCACAACCTGCCAAATATATTCGTTTTATTTATAACCGGGTCGTTTTGGAAAACGCAACTGTACGAGCAGCGGCAGTTGCGAGTTTGGCCAAGTTCGGGATCAACTCTGTCGACTCTGCACTACAGAAAAGCATCACTGTTCTTCTGAATCGGTTATTACCTAATTTGTCTTACCATTCGTCATCTCCTAACATAGCACATTTAGCTGCTTGGATGATGTCGACGATGAAGTTCGTGATCGTGCTGCACTTTATCTGAAGGCCTTTACGGAAAAGCCTTTGGCTGACGCATATGTCAAAGAAGGTAGGATCTCCATTTATGTTACAGTGAGTATCTTGGCTAACACTCATTCCAGAGTCTGTGTTCTCCTTAGCTGCTCTAGAATCTAAACTTGTTGCCTACGTCAAAGATCCCTCCGCTAGTACTCAACCATTTGATACCACGTCAATACCGAAAATCAGTCGATCCCAAGCCGCTCAGGATGCTGCTCGTGAGTTAAATTGATAGTATTGTATCTCTGATTGACAGTATTCAGGTCCCAGCACGTTGGAAACCATCGGCGTTCCTACAGCCAAGAAGTCTTCAGACTCGCCCCCTCCGCCGACGGCCGCGGAGAAACAATCAGCGTATGCACAACAACTTGCGGAAGTTCCAGAATTTGCTTCGTATGGTCCTGTGCACAACAGTACAAAGGCAACAGAACTAACCGAGAGTGAGACCGAGTATCAGGTTTCATGTGTTACACACATCTTCGCAGAACATGTTGTTTTCCAGGTCAGTGACATCCCACCTATCTCGGAGTCTTATCGAACAAACGTCCCTTGATCCATAGTTCAATGTATCAAACACACTACCCGATACTGTTCTCGAAAACGTATCAGTCATCATGCAAGATCAGATTGAGGAACCTACCCTCACTGAAGACTTCATAATCCCTCTACCCACGCTGACCTCCTCCAATTCTCCAAGTATTATCTATGTTTCGTTCACGAAAAACAAACCCTATTCCACTGGATCCTTTGCATGCACGCTGAAATTTGTGACCAAAGAGCTTGATCCATCAACGGGCGAACCTGAGCAGGATGGCTACGAAGATGAATACCAAATCGATGAGATTGAACTTGGAGCGCCCGACTACATTATTCCTAACTATGTTACATTCGGTGCCGAATGGGACAGGCTACGTACATCGCCAAGTATTACGGAAACATTTGCCTTGTCATCCATGGACAGTATCAAAGGTTATTTTCGTGTCACCCGTCTTTGTAGCTACGGTTGACCCTTTGTTTCCACTATAGCGGCTTGCGACTCAATTATGGAAGTTCTCAATATGGAACCTTTGGGTGGGACTGAAACACCAACGTCGACCTCGGTCCACACTCTGCAGTTGTCTGGATTAGTTCCGGGTGGAGGAGGGAAAGTGATTGTCCGCTGTCGGATGACATATTCGCAGGGTGCTGGAGTAACATTGGAGTTAGGGGTTCGTGCAGAAAAACAGGAAATTTGCGATCTTGTACTTGATGCCGTCGGGGGTTGAAACTCTCGTTTAAAACAAATGCCTTTTCTTTCCATATCTTGAGGTCCCGTGAGGTTTATTTCATAGTGAGTTTAAAAATGAAAATTCCGAACGTGACGGCACCGGGTCGCGGCGTCCGTTGAGCTGGGTTCCGCTTTGATATTTACCGGTTTCGTGAAAAACCGTCTGATACACGATCAATATGGACATGGTATAGATTAGTGAACTTATTATTTAACGTCTGAACAATCAATTCTACTGGACCTGACCACCACTTTGGTACGACGTTCGGCCGGATTCATCAGATAAATGCCTCCTCCATCTCTGCCTTCGGCGAAGGTCATCCATGTTGACACTCGCGGTGCTGTGATTTTGTCTGAGGAGTCTCCCGAGGTGCGTGACGCGAGCCCGTTTTCTGGGGTAGAACTGGCTTAAGCGATGCACAGACTCGGGATAGCAGGGGGATTTATTTCCCTAATTATATAGAACCGGTATCGCACATTGCGGTGGACGTGAGTATATCCGTGGTTCAACGGCAGACCCGGGACGCTTATTCCATATGTCTAGGTCGGCGGATCGCTCGCAAAGGTAGTATACTTTACACGATCACCAGACCCGCCCTCTTCGCCATCTGTTATCGCAACACATGGGTCTACAAGTCCTAGTAATCTGTCCACTCCCCGTTCCATTTCTCCCTCCACAAGCCAACATAGCGGATCTTCTTCACTCGAGCCCGTGGCCTCCCCATCCAGACGAAACGGCGCATTGACACCATTGGTACTGGAACCTCATACCAATACCCTGTCGGGTTTCGACGGTGGTCTTGTGCGGGACTCTCTCATACGACGAACATCGCAACACTTCCCCGGTGGTTCGCTGAATTTTGAACGATTCGAGACGGACAACATCCACGAATGTGTCGAATTCATTCTGTCTCTGATTGAACGTTCTGCCACGGTCAACCATGTCCCAATCGAAGAAATGCGACGAGGTGTGAAGATCATGGCGACAGGTGGTGGGGCGCACAAGTTCTACGAGCTGTTCAAGGACACATTACAAGTGGAAGTACGGCGGGAAGATGAGATGGAATGCCTTATTGAAGGCTTAAAGTTTATCACGCTTATCCCGGACGAGGTGTACTACTTTTCCGACGAGCTCATCCACTCCGCGTCCAATCCCATAGTCAGCAGCCATACATGCTCTTCCGGCAAGCCCACATTACCATCGGGCGATGTCCCTGGCGCTTTAGAACGACCAAGTCCCCATCCACCCAAGTTTGGTGTGACGTTCGTGGGCAATCCAACACCTCAGCTCCCTTGCTTGCTGGTCAACATCGGATCTGGTGTCTCCATAATCAAGGTAAACGAGGACGGCACATTCGAGCGTGTCAGTGGAACGAGTGTCGGTGGAGGAACGCTCTGGGGTTTACTGAGTCTGTTGACGCCGGCGACGACTTTTGATGGTAAGCGTCCATGTTGGCAAGTTACAACCGCGTCATAACAAAGTGCATTGCAGAAATGCTTGCGTTTTCGGACAAGGGTGACAATGCAAATGTTGATATGCTGGTGGGCGATATTTATGGGCAGGATTACAGCAAATTGGGTTTGAAGTCAACCACTATCGCCAGCTCATTTGGCAAAGTGTTTAAAAAGGGCGGACAGAAGGGTAACTTCTCGCCTGAAGACATCAGCCGCAGTTTATTGTACGCGGTGTCGAACAATATCGGTCAGATTGCGTGAGTGTGGTGTTTATATATATTATGAGATTTGTTATTGATGACCCTGGTAATCGCATTCTAGTTATATGAATGCAGAAAAGTATAATTTAGATAGGATCTACTTCGGGGGCTGCTTTATTCGAGGTATGTATGCTCGTGGCGTTGAGTTGGAGATCACTGTTGAGATGTTCATAGGACATGCTGCTACGATCACCACATTATCGTATGCTATCCGCTTTTGGAGCAAGGGAACGAAGCGTGCTTTGTTTTTGCGACATGAAGGATTCTTGTGCGTTTCATGCTTCCTTTCGATGCACACTTATTGACTGATCTTATAACGCAGAGGAGCTATTGGTGCATGGATCCGGAACTTTGACTCCGTAGAAGACTGCATGTGTCAGGGATGTAGGATATAGTATTGTATATGTTACGGATGGATAATTATACCTTGAGGTGAACCGGTTTATCACCGCCCGGCATGCGATGACGATAATTGAAACACATGACTGCTAAGGGTGAGACTGATATCGCCCATCTGGGACATCATCATATTTTCGTCATGTTCCGGTACACATCGAGTCTGGTTGCCCATATGCCTGGCCATGAGGACGACGAGCAGAGCCATTCTGCAAGAGGCACAATGAGCAATGGGAAGGATAGAATCCGAAATCATGGCAATACGTGCATAAGGCACGGATCTGATAAAAGCGATCAAAGACTTTTTTCTAAAGAAGACGTGGGAAAGTGACAGGTTCGAGTTAAAGTGCTATGGTCTTGCAAGTTTGTAATAACTCTTGGTTTTCTTTATCCCTGCCCTGAAAAGTCCCATCTGCCTGCTGTCCTTGGTCGTCCCCCATGTCCGATCTCACTCCCCCCGATGTCCCCAAGGACAAACAGAAGAAACCCAGACATCGCCATACCCCCGCTCAACTCGCTGCTCTCAACGAGCTCTTCGACAAAAACGAACATCCTTCTCTCGAGTCACGCTCGTCGTTGGCAGAGCGACTCGGGATGTAAGCTTCATCTGCCCTCCTTTTTGACGATCTCACACTAATGAGTTTGATAGGGAGACAAAGACCGTCAATGCCTGGTTTCAGAACAAAAGGGCCTCTTCAAAGAAAAGAACGAGGAGTGTTCCATATAATGTTTTACCTGCAATATCATCCTCTGCTGCATCGTCTTCGAACAATCTAAATCGCCATCCTCCTGATTACGACGACTACTGGTTTGACGACGAGTATCTCCCTTTGGACGATTACTCTCGTGCAGATTACGCTGGCTATTCGGATTACTCCCATTTCACCTCAGAGACAGATTCCATGCCCAGGAGATTGCGTATTAGACCCTCTGCTGAGCAGACGGATGAGCTTCGAAAACTGTACAATATAACTCCCCTCCCAACAGCTGATCAGCGCCAATTATTAGCGGAACGCATTGGAATGTATGTATCTCCATATTGTCTAAATTTTTGTATCCCTATTTACCCCATCAATTCGGTGTCGCACAGGCGTTACCAGAGTATCACGAACTGGTTCCAAAATCAACGCAGTCTTGCGAAAAAGCGAAAAGAGGACGACATTGATGTGTCTGGCCAATTATCGTCCACTGAGCACCACAATACAGAACTTAGAACATATTCGGCATTTCCTCCTCCATCAAATCACCCTTCCCTTGGATTGCCGCCTGCATCCCCTTCTGGTCCCGCATCAGCGCCATTGCCTGGAGCACATCCCGGCTCACCCAGTACTTCACCCTCTATAGATAATCGTTCACCTCGGAGGTCGTCGTCTCGTCGTAGTTCGACCCCATACAGTGTATCTCATCGCCCACGGCGATCACGACCAGAACCTTATCAGCTCGATGCGCTCAAGGACCTGTATAAAAAGACATCTACACCGACCATTGAGGAGCGATCGGCACTTGCTTTAGAAATTGGCATGTAGGTGCTGATCAATCATTTGATGCTCCCAGGGACTAAATATTGCTTTATTAGGGATGTCGGCAAGGTTACTAATTGGTTCAGGAACTTGCGCCAGACAGCCCGTAAACGAGATAAACGATCAAGCAGCGCTGACGATGAGGACGATGATTCGTTCAACAGCATCGTTCCGTCGGCCTCTGCATCACGATCTGGCTCGCCATCCTTCCAGTCGTATTCGTCCTCATCATCGATGGAACTTGATAATGATGACGATATGAATGGAGTCCATTCCGACATTGAAGGAAGCGAGGACGAATATCAGGAAGCGGTCACGCCGCCACCGGAACCTGTGTCGGATCTTACCGCCGCCGCGACATCGACACCATCATCATCAACATCATCATCTCGTATGGCGATCAGCGAGCTCACGTTGGCCATCGACTCTGCGTCGTATGCAGAATTGGAGAAGGCTACCGCTACCCAGTATTCTGGGATCAAAATTGAGGACGCTTTGTTACTTCTTAGTTTCCATCAGCACATCATGCACTAAAAAGATCATCAAACTGACATTGATTTGTACGTTTGCTCTATGTCTATCTTTCCGAAGCTGATCAGTACCCGGAATAGATTCCGTATCGAACCAAGCCCCTTGCCGGTTTATTTATTTTATTTGACTCACCATTCATTCCGCCACCATCATCAGCCACACGCCAGTCGTACGTTAATTCTCGCCATCGCCTTTCGAGTTTGTTGTCCTTGAAAGGACATGTTCTGTTCGTTAACTAAAAAATTAACCCAGTATGCTTTATTGATCCAGAGATCAATATCAATTGAATTGTAACCATCTTTATATAAACGTGCCGCTGTATAAAGTGACAGACAGACGAATCAATACAGTTTTCTTCTTAAGGAAGTCGGGGCGATTGACTGACCAAGGCAGTACACCCTTGGCCCATCAGCTCTGGGAAATGGTGTCCCATGGGAGATTATTATCATATCCGGCTACGGCTTGCCGTTTGTTCCTTGCACAGCAAGCACTGACACGCGCCTCGCATTCAGAAGTAAGGTCTATTATTGAGTAACGCAACGGGCGAAATGCGTGCTACGTGTGTAGATTACAACTAAGTCCTTGTAGCCACCGACTGCGCGAGGACATCCAACGCGGTTTTATGCTCGCTGTCGGGGAGGAGTGCGAGTGCCTCCCGGGCCTTGTCGGCGTACGACGACGCGAGGGCGCGGGTGCGCTCGACGCCCTGGGACCTGGAGACGTAGTCTCTAGCCTCGTCGACGTCGCCCTCGCCAGCGAGGCTGCGACGGATGAGGGGACGGAGTGCGGGATGCTCCTCAGCGGCGAAGAGGACGGGGCCTGTGACGCGCGCGCGCTCGGGGCCTCTGAGTGTGTCCTCGACGAGCTGGGGACGATGAGATGGATGCGATGGATGACAACAAAGGAGAGACCGACCTGGTGCGCGATACCGACGTTGCGCCCGTAGGCATACGCGACGTCTCTCCACACGGCCGTGTCGCGGGTGCAGCCGCCGAGCACGACCGACGCGCACGCGCCCTTCGCCATGAGGCTCGCGGTCTTGAGATACGCTCTGCGGATGTACGTGTCCGTGTCGTGCACGCGGAGCATATCGCCCTCTGCCTGGTTGGCAAGGACAATGGCGAAGAGCTCAAAGGCCTCTGCCTCGCCGAGACGGGAGAGGGCGGTGCTGGCGCGTCCAAGGAGGAAGTCGCCGGCGAGAATGGGGAGTTTGTTCCCAAAGTCGTCGGGAAGCGGGGTTCTAGTGCTGGCATTAATGCTGACGATGTTGTGGTCATGCACCTCGTCATGGAGGACAGTGGCGATGTGGATCATTTCTACGATCTGTGAGAGACGGCGCTGGGTGGGGAGGAGACAGGACGGGCTAGCGAGTGCGGGGAGGTACGACGTGAGAGCGGGGTCAGGAGCGGGTGGCGGGGCACACAGGCCTGGAGGACGGAGGTTGAAGACGCCTGCAAAGGACGCAGTGTGGTTGGGCATGCTGGGGTGCCAGTTGCTGAGGACACCGGGGCGGGTCAGCGGCGAGTCGAGTGCAGCAGCAGGATCCTCGACAAGGGCAGCGCGCTGCTTGGCAGGCCAGGAGGCACCAAGGCCGTTTGTGGCATGGGCAAAGAGGAGGACGAGCAGCGGACGGAACTGTTCGTGCGCGTCGCCAGCACAGAATCGCACAACCTCGCTCAGTGCCGGGTGGGCTGCACCGAGAAGACCAAGCAGAGACGAACGCAGACGGTCCAGCTCTCCTGCGACCAGTGATGAGGGCCATGCCGCCGCTGTGCTGTAAGTCCGCAATTGTGGTATCCACTGCTGGCAACCATTAGCATTTCCTTCAGAAATACTGTAAACAAAACATGTTATGCCATTTCAAATGCACGAAATTCCAATGGATGAATTCTCTGAAAAAAAAAAAGAAGTGCCTTTCTAGAGTAGCTGGCCAAGAAACAGATAACAGTTTTCTTCGAGCTCTACTCTTCGTCACCTAGGAATATATAGATTGTTAGCACACAAAACTTGACAACCTTCCAAATGCCTCTCCAATCAGACCACGACAAGTGGTCCCTTTAATGATGAGAAGAACGTGAACGTGAAAGCTAATCACCTACATGACTAGTAATGTCCTGTCCTGTTGACTGGCTGTGTTCTGGGACAACTGAATAACCGGTGGACACTAACCTTTGTGACTATATATGGAAGACCCGTTCAATTAGTAACATACGGCTCAACAAAAACTTCTCGGATTTACTGCTTTTATCTGCTGTTTTCTCCGTTTTCCAGCCTGATACAGTTATATTACTGTGAGCTATAGCATAGGCTATACACTTCGTGGGCTGGAAGGACAAGGCAGGATATCAGTGAAGTGAGATAAGACCTTTATCATCTACACCTGATCAAAGCATTGGCAGGAAGCAACAGATGATCAATGACAAGATCTTTGGAACTTGCTCTGACTATTTTGGACAGTGCTTTGGAATTACTAGAACTGTAAAACAACTGTCAAACAGTAGAGTATGCATGTACACAACAGCAGAATTGAGTTGAGGAGTTCAACGAGAACCCTGATCAGCAAGCCAGTGTGCAATGAAATTTTTTCTCTCTATCCATTGATAAGACCCCAGTTGAGCTTGGCATGTGGAAAGTTGTTGAAGATGGACTTACATGACCATCACCTTATGTCATTTTTTATGAATCTCACTCTATTTTAGCATTGTAGACATATAGCTACATGATCAGTATTTACCGGTCTTTGTGGCCAAACTTGATTTATTTTACTCTACATACAGATCCAGGATATATATACAGTCATCCTCAGTCAACCACTTTACAGTAGCTAAAAAGACTGTTCCAGTGTTTAATCCTTTTATAAAGACAATGATATATGTGACCTCACATATTGGCATGATTACCAACCTCCAAGAAAGTTGGTGGTAAACTCAAAAAATGAGTGAAAGTGCTGTCAGCACAGTAATATGAACAGTGTAAGGAATGATGTTCAGATTACTCTGATAACTACAGAGTTTACAACAGAAGAAATGAGCAACAAGTGAGCCACTGGCAAGCACAGAAGTGATAGTAGTGAGCAAGAGCCAAGTAGCAGCATGGAAGTGAGTTGCAGGAAGGAGAAAGCATTGCTTGATGCTGCCAGCTGGATTAATGGAAAAACCTGATGAGCACTGTTGTTTAGTCTGAGAATATTTTATTCTGTATACTGCCTTACATACCACATCACTGGAAGTGATAACTAACAACTACTGTCCATGGTATGTAAAGTGTTAGAATCTTATCCTGTTACACCTATAATATTATGGACTAGTCAGTCCGTAGTCCTCAGTCCAGATATAATCGACTTTATTTCTGTACCTATAATATTACAGACTAGTCAGTCCGTAGTCTATGGTACAGTTAGTCAGTTGTATTTATTAGGTAGTTATTTGAAACATACCCTCAGTCCAAATATATATAATCAACTGAGGGCATGCTGCATGTTGTAAGTGATATATATATAAGTTCATAACAATGAGGGAAATGGACAAAGCAGATGAAAAGGTGGCCATAGACAAAGCAAGAACAAAGGTGGCCAGGAGTGCACCTATGGTGTCATGTATGTGATATCTGTGATATTCTAACACTCCTCCTCACCGTATGTGTGCTCCTCCTTGCGTGGGATCCTGTAGGCCTAGTATGTCTTGGAGACAACTGAATTGGAACTTTGCTAGCGGTTTAGTGATTATGTCTGCCACATTGTCCTTCATATTGATGTATTGAAGAGTAATCTCATTCATTGCCACATGCTCTCATAAGAAATGATATTTTATATCAACATGTTTTACTCACAAATGTAGGAGGGGATCCTCCAAGAGGTTTATTGCAGAATTGTTGTTGCATAGAATTGTTGTTGTGTTGCTAGTGTGTTGACCCAAAGCTTTCATAACCATCCATAGCCAAATGCCTTCTTGTGCAGCCTCAAACACCACTATATATTCTGCCTTGCATGATGAGGCCGCAACCTTATGCTGCTTTCTTGTGCACCAAGAGACTAAACCTGAACCCAATGACCAGGATATCCACCTATGCTCCTCTCAGTGTCTGGACAGTTTGTCCAATCTGAGTCAGTGAATCCTACTAAGCAGATAAGTGTTTCCCCTCCAAGTCATAAGTGTAAGGATCTTGTGCCTTTTAAATAATGAACCATGCATATTGCAGCATGCCAATGGATGCTTGTGTAACAGTCAAGGAATTGTGATACTTGTTGAACTGTGTACTGAATATCCAGTCTAGTGGACACAACAATCCTCCCACCAGGTTGTGGTACAGTATTCAAGCCAATTTTTCAAGGTCTTCTTTTGTGAGGGTTGATTTATCAACTCAATGCAACTTCAGACCAGGTTCCATTGGGACAGATAAAGGAGATGCCGCAAGCTGTTTGTACTGGTTTATTAGATGGTTGACAAGAGTAGTCTGGATTCAAAAACTTGTCTGTTGGGGTGATCCCATTCCACTGCCATGCCTACAATGTGTGTTGGTGTTCCCAGGTCTGAAATTGTCCATGTTACCTTTAATTGTGCCTTGAAGACCTCTTTGGTACTCACAATGGATAGAAAATCATCCACATGTACACCTGTTACCACTATATCCTCATCAGCTTTCCTATAATAGAGGCATGCCTCACACTTCAATCAAGTGAATCCCAGTTTCCTCATGACATCATCTAAGGTCTTGTTCCATATACATCCTGCCTGTTTCATCCCATATATGGGTCATTGCAACTTACAGATCAATCCTCCTTTCCTTTTAATTGTCTTGGTTGTTGCTTGTAAATACGCTTCTCCTCTGGGAGGATCCCATTGAGAAACATGGTCTTGATGTCTACCTGTGTTGCATCTCAACTTAGTGTGGCCACCATGTGGGGTAAAATACACCAGGATTCCACACACGCTGTTGGTGAGGTAGTCTTCTTGTAGTCTCTGCCTTGTATCATTGTAAACCCTTGTAGGATGTGCCTGGCCTTCAGCCTTGTTATTTTTCTATGTTTGTTTCACTTGATAGTGAATACTGGTTGCCCTTTGAAGATCTTCTGACCAGGCAGGACTTTTTCATGGGGGACTAGTTCCCACAGTCCCATCTTGGTCAGCAATTCAATTTCACTCTGGTATTATTTCTTCCATGCAGGCCAGTCTGTAGAGTCCTGGGCTTTCTCCAAGGTTCTTGGGGTGTCAGGATCCATCCCTGTCCCATCAGGTTTGTCATCAATTGCATTCAGCATCATCATAACTTGATCAAGGTCCACAGCGCCCACCCCATTGTTTTCAGGTACTTCTTGAATGGCCCAATTTAGATCCTCCAGGGCTCTGCAATGTTCAGTATGTGCTTCTCTAATTCTATCTGCTGACTCCCTAGACTCCAGACAGCTTTTTCAGTATGAGTCTCTGTATGGTTCTCACCTGTGTTCACTTTAGCCATAGGAGTTATAGTTCAAGTCAAGCATCACAAGATTGAAGGGTCTGGTGGGGTGAGGGTATCTTCATCCTTTGGGGGGGTCAGTATAGGGTCTTGAGGCCTTGTCTGATCTTGATCCCTCAGGCCAGGAATCTGAGTGCATTCATCTTCATCAAATGGTATGGTCTGACATAGGATTGGGTGGAGACTTGACTCTTTTTCAATAGTATGTATTGGTGGGTTGGTTGTCTTAGTCAAAGTCTTTAGGTCTTTGCCTGGCGATGGGTGGGAAGGTTGTTCTTGGTGGCTCTCTTTGCGGAATTATTGATTTGATGCATCTCCTCAATCTCCTTTGGAGTGAAGTCATTTTTTGTAGTATTGTCAGTATTAGGCATAGTGTCAGTTTGATGAATTGGGGATGTGAAGTGAACAAATTTTGACATGTAAGCTAGTTCAGTAGATATTCAATGTCAGGATCAGATTCAGTTGAGCAGCAATAGGCCCATAACCTGTTAGAATCTTATCCTGTTACACCTATAATATTACAGACTAGTCAGTCCATAGTCTATGGTACAGTTAGTCAGTTGTATTTATTAGGTAGTTATTTGAGACATACCCTCAGTCTGAATATAATCGACTGAGGGCATGCTGCATGTTGTAAGTAATATATATATAAGTTCATAACAATGAGGAAGGTGGACAAAGCAGATGAAAAGGTGGCCATAGACAAAGCAAAAACAAAGGTGGCCAGGAGTGCACCTACAGTGTCATGTATGTAGTATCTGTAATATCCTAACATAAAAGAGAATGACTAACAAGATTGATGGTGAGTAAGAATATGGTTGTGTAACTCAAAGTGGGCAACTACCATGCATATAAGGAGATTAGAGAGGATCATGCAGTTAGTCAGGTGGCTAGAGGGTGGTGTGCTTACACATCATAATTAGCCTTGGATAGAGTCAGATACCTAAAAAATGACTAGTCCCCTTGCTTCATGGTAGCACACATATTTATCATCTTTTTAGATTTTTTGCCTTCATATTATCTTTTATTTCCCTACCCACATCCATTTTTATCTCTTGTATTTCTACATTAACTTGACTTCTACATTATCTTTTGACAGTTTGTCACTTTGCCTAGCTCAATACATATATTGTAGTATAAAGTAAGTAATCAATCCCTCAGTCTTAGAAGAAGAACTGTATTTGACCTGCAGTATGAAGTAAGTATCCAATCCTACAGGATGATGAGTAAGATTAAGGTAGATATGATAAAGTAATTTTTATGCTTGGCAGCGGCTTGGTAAACTATACAGTATGATCAGGAGTAATTGTACTGGGAGGTAAGAAAGAAATAAGAAACAACCTTAAATAACTGGAAAGCAATTGAGATGCCACTATCACAGCAGAAACTCTATCTCAACACTCTCCCAGACTCAAGCTGTAGTTTGAGGCCCAATGGTCTGACTAGGTGAGAGTGGGTATTGCAAGGCAGAGGCTTGGTGAAGAGGTTTGTGAGACTTTGAGTTGACAGAATGTGGATTACCTTGATCTGTAATGCACTCTTGGATGCAGTAATCAATGTGTTTAGCACAGGCATGCCCTTTGGTGCATGAGACAGTGCAGGCTTGGCCAGCAGTGTCTAGAGTAAGTCTACCTTCATCAACCAGTTAAACATCTACATGGCCTGCTGTGCTTTGTGGGTCAGGGTTATATATTTGGCCTCTGTAGTTGATGAAGCAACATGGACTGCTGCTTGGAGCTCCATGAGGCCATTCCATTGACCATAGTGAATACGTACCTGCCAGTAGAGTAATGAATGTCAAGGTCCTTCTTATAGTCCACATTGACATATTCAATAGGGTTGACATCTGCTCCTTGTTTATAGGTAATGCAATAATTCAAGTCCCATTCGTGCACTGCATTACATGAGCCAGAGCTCTCCAGTGAGCAGGTCTGGGGTTATCCTAGAACTGTGCAAGGAGCCTGACCACAAAAGACAAGTCTAGTCAGGTGAATGTAATGCTAGTTACAAGAGTCTAGGCTCCACTGAATCAGACCAGTCTTGGTCTATTGTTAATGTAGTTTAAAGAGGAAATAAGCTACTTATCTAAGTAGCAAGTGATCTTGTATATAAATAATTTAAGAAATAATAGTAGATTGTATGAAATAAAAAACTCATTAACTAAATAATCAATTCAGGCTAAGTCCATCTGTGCATGTTTCCACTACACACTCCTCAATCAGACTGGATTGCAGTCTCTTCCTAACAAAGTCAAGCTATCAGTAAGAGAGAAACAGGGACAATGTGTTAGAACCCTATAACAATACATATCACACTGACAGTGCATAAGTGTAAGTGTAAGTCTTCACACAATATATGATTGAGTGTAATGGTACCTGACAGTGTGTAACTGGCAAGGTTACCTGGTGTACAGCCTGCATGCTCACAGCACCTAGTTTACTTATATAGAACTTGACACATGCTGTTGATGCACATTTGTAGATTATGTAAGGATAACATCTTGTATTCACAATGTTTCTACTCTAATCCAATATTTTGATCTGATTCAGCTACTGCATGAAACATGCAAGATTGTTCTATCTGTAGCCAATGGCTACATTTTTTTAAATCTTCTGCTATTGGCTTTAGACTCTGGGCTCTTGTTACCATACTAAGCAACTCCCATCAACTTTTGCAACTTCTTTTTGCCATGTCAACATCTAGTTCTTGTGGCTGAACTACCTGAGCAACCACCAGGTGTCTTGGAGCCAACAGCAGGCTCCAAACCCCCTGAGATGCTTTCAGCATCAAAACACCAGCCCCCACCAAAACGGAATGACAAAGTGATGCTCAACATGAGTAAGAGCTTTGGAATGCCTGGCAGGCTATTTGTATCTCAGATGAAATCAATCTTAAGCCCTGGTTTTAGACCAGGGGATTGTCAGGTTTCATTGATTGTGGGGGCTTCTTCCTAAGCAAGACCTTACGAGGCAGACTCAAGGTAGCTATGGTTATGAAGCCCTACATGAATACAAGGTCCAGGGTTGGTTCTGGGACTAGGGCAGGTGAATCTGGCTTGGTAGGGGAGTAAGAGGGTTAGGTCCAGGCTGTGGGAGTATGTCCAGGGTTATGCCAGGGTTCCAGGGTACAAGGTGTGGGTCCAGAACTACTGAAGTGGGTCCAGGCTTGGTCCAGGGAGGGCAAGGCAGGACCAGGGCAAGACAAGCCATAAAGGGAAAAGTGGACAAGAAAAGTGGACAAGAGTGAGACGAGATTGAACAAGGGAAATGAGTCAAGGACAGAGAGCAAAGGAAATAGACTGGAAAGGGAAAAAACTTGGAGAATATAGAATGGGAGTTGACAGGAGTAGACTGAGAGACTGAGATGAGATACGATAGTATGAGGCAAAGGAGATTTGGACAAGATAATTTCAATATCAACACTAACATACAGATTGTCTACTTAGGCCTTAAATACTTTACTCTGCGGGTGGACTCTGGGAAGGCGGGCTTAGCCTGGTTCAGTGGTTAGGTGTTGGGCATGATCACCAGGGTGATTGCCGGGTGATGTGGGTGATGGCAGTTGGACCGTAACTGCAGGTGTCAGGCATGATTGCTGGAGTGATTGCTGGGTGATGGGACTGATTGCCAGGGGATGCCGAGGTAATCTGTCTGAGGGCAGCCCATGCCATGGGAGGTTCCGGGTTGATGTGGGAGGTTCCAGGGTCACAGTGATTGCCAGGTGTCAGGGTCAAGGAGACAGCAAACCTGGGAGTGACAGGTGTCACCGTAGTGGCTGTCGCGGCGTCGTGATGGGCAGCAGGGTAGTTGGTGTTGTCCGGGGGGTGGTGGGCAAGCTCCAGGAGTGGGTCGTGACAGGTTCTGCCTGTTTAGATGCCTTTGCTCAGGCCAATAGCCACTCAGTGCTTACAGGCACCATAGGTGCATGATATAGTTTAACATGGTGTCTAATGACGCTGTATATTACAGTATCTACATAAAAAAACAAGAGTAGTTCAACTATGTGCTGTCCAGCATGCAGATTGTCAGTAACATTTCTTGAGTTTAAAACCTGAAGTTACTTAAGTATAATAAAATTGAGATAAGGGCGTTCAGCCCGTTTTGTCATCCATCAACAAACTGCCTGTGGCTGTCTTCTTCATGCCCTCCTCAGATGCAATATTAATTGTGGAGAAGGATGGCTCTGGTTCTGTTCTTGGTGGGGTTCTTAAGCCCCCTGCAGCAGTTGCATCTACTATTTCACAATCAGTTAGTGCAATGTTAGTTGCAGCACCAATAGAAGGCATTGTACTGTGTGCCAGTATTTGTTTCCAGAGTTGACCCACATTTGGGTCCATGCCAATATAGTAATAGAGGCCAACAGCTTTAGGGAAAATACCAGCAGTGCTCTCCTCATCATGCTTGGATATGAGGCAGTAGTGATCCTCCTCATTGATTTCTCTCCATCCATCCTGTCACGACCCCCACCCCCGGGCCAACCTCCGGACCCAGCACAGCCCCGAGGACCACTCACACGACCCGACTCCCGGGAGGACCAGCCAACCCCGGGCCGTCAC